>CAJNDT010006124.1:0-15000 GCA_905221615.1 Symbiodinium sp. CCMP2592
ATCTGAGCTGCCCAGGCTTCTCTGAGGACCCAGTACCTCAGGGCCTTGTTGGGATCGCAGCTGAGGCAGCCAGTCTGCCACCGACATCGGCTGCAGATGCAAGGAGAATTCCTGAGGGAGAGGATGAACTGGTAGGACTTCTTGCTGAGGTCCCTCCAGCTGAACATCTTCAGGGCCTTCTTGTAAGCCTCTTCAGCAGCCTTAGTGTTCTTGTTCTCAAGGTGTTTGTGTGCCTGAGCAAAGAGCTTGTTCTTCTCAGCAGCAGCTTTGGTTCGCTCCTTAAGGGCATCTGCCTTTGCCTTCTCTAAGGCAATCGCCTGCAAAAGGAGGTTTTTCTCAACTGCCAACCGCTTAGTGAGGTAGATGAGCCGATCCTTCCAGATCTGCTGAAGCTCTGAGGGATGCTGAAGCAGCCACTCGCCTCGCTTCAACCTGAGGCTCTGCTCAATGTAGCTGAGGCAATAGAAGCCACATTGGTTGAGGCCTTCTGCCTGAGTGCAAAAGTTGCTGCGGGACTGAGGCAGCTTGAAGTTCTCGTCTAAGATCTTGCCGATCCTGAGCTGCTGCTTTGCCTGATCCTCGCTTCGCTCGCTGAGGGAGTCGAAAACACTCCATCTCAAGTCTTTCGTCTGCTCAGGGGAAGCCTTCTCAGCCCTGAGGATTGTCCAATGGCCTGAGGCAAAGACCGGCACTAAGACAGTGCGGAAAGGTCTGGCCTGCTCTCTCAGGGCTTCTTCCCTGATTGCAGCGAGATCCTCAGGGAACTTCCAAAGCATGTAAGGAATCCCTGGGTCCACCACTGAGAAGGAATCTGAGTCCTCAGGGTAGGGCAGTCCGGACTTTTCAAAGGCCCACCTCAGGTACTGCCACCCAAGCCAGAGGCTTTGGTCCTCAAGAAGCCTTGTCTTAGGAGTCACTGAGACCAAGGTGTGCCCCTCCTCCTCATCATGAGTGGTTCTCTGAGGATAGGCACTGATGTTGATCAGCATCTCCTTGAGGTGAGACTTGTTCAGTGTATTCTGCCTAGGCCACACGAAGCAGACGTCTGGCCTGAGACTCGCGAGTGCAAAATGTTCCTGAGGGAGAATCTGACCGCCCTTGTCAAAGATGACCTGATACCGGCCCTCAGGGTAGGCCTTCGTGACGAGACCCACCTTAGCGAAGTTCGTGGCTCCTGCTGACTCATGACGGACAACCACTTCCTTGTTCAGGTAGAGGTCGCCCCCGTCCGCCTTAGGCTTCTTCTCAGTCTTCGCCTTCTTCTTAGGCTGGGCTGACAAAGGCTCAGCTTTCTTCGCCTCCTCAGCTTTCTCCGCCTCCTCAGCTTTCTTCGCCTTCTCAGCCAGAACCTTCTTGGCATCCTTCTCAGCCTCCGCCTTAGCCAGGCTCTTGATGGCTTCCTTCTTCTTCTTAGAGGGCTTCTCGCTCTTCTTCTTAGATGGCTTGGCGGAAGCTGAGAGCTTGGTCTTGGAATTCTTCTTCTTCTTCTTCTTCTCAGTCTTCTCCGCCTCAACCACCGCCGTCTCAGGGTCGGCCTCAGGCACCTCCTCAGGCTTCTCCTCAGGCTTCTCAGGCTTCTTTTTGGCTGTGGCTTTGGCGGCCTTTTTCAGCTTACCAGCCAGGGTGGGCTTCTTCTTAGGCTGAGCCTCCTTGTCCTTGTCCTTCTGCACGTGAGGGACAACTGACTTCAGGAGGTCCTCAAGGGAATGGTCCTTAAGCTTCTCAGACATCTTCTGGACGTACTGCTTAGCAAGGGCCGCCTTCAGGTCTTTCTCCTCAGCCTTCTTCTGAGACTTGATCCTTTGCCTCTTCCTCCTCTGGCGGTACTGCTCATCCTGAGCAGTTGCCCTCCGGTGAGCCTCGAGGAGCTGAGGTGCGACTCTGAGGGAGAGGCTGTTGGCGGCCTCAAGGGCGAGGTCATCCTCAAACTCATCTTCGATCTCAGGGCCATCCTCTAAGTCGTTCTGGCCATCCTCAGCTTGGTTGTAGTAGTCCCACCTGATGAGATCCTTGAGCTCTGAGGCTGTGTCGCTGAGTTGCCAGTTTGCCTCTAAGGGCTCGCCATCCTGCTTAAGCCACCTGAAGCGATCCTGGAACCACTGGGAGGGCAGCCTCTTAGTGCCCATGCCGAGGTTCATTTCCTTAGCCCACTTCTGGCTAAGGAGCTGCTCAAGCTTGCCAGTCTGAGGATTCGGTCTGTAGGCCAGAATCCCATTCCTCACGGCTGCTCTGAGGACCCACTGATCATTCTCATTCTTAGTGCTCATCTGCGCCTGAGCAGCAACGACGGCTTTGATGATCTCTAAGGCACCCACCTTAAAGACTGAGTTGCCTTTGGTCTGCTTCTGAAACTCCGTCCTCAGGTCCTTCAGCTCCTTGCGGACAAAGGCCTTGAACCTAATTCGTGGTTGTGGTAATTAATTAGGATAAAAGATCTAAATAATTAGTCCTTAATGGGTTTAACTAAGTACCCATAAACATCTAAAAAGGTAATTACAGAACTATGACAAAGGAACTGCTTAGAGAAGTCTGAGTCCGTGATCTGAAGGAAGGAGGTGCACTTAGCGGCAACACAGCAGCCGATTTGCTGTGCTAAGGCCATCTTCTGAACGGAGGAGTCTGAGAAAACTGCACTGAAGCAGTCCCTCTGCCAGAGGGAGCAGGCATGCTCTCTGGCCTGAGCCTCAAGCACCCAGCCTAAGATCACTGAGTCCACATTCGCGGCAGGCTGAGACATGATCTCAAGGTGCTCCACCAGCTCAGGGTGACTCTGCCTGACCTTGCGATAGGACTCAAGGATTCTCCCGGCTGAGGTACCTTGTCCTCTCAGGATGGTCTTAGAGCCAACTTTGAAGTGCTCGGCCTCAATGAATTTGCCATCTGCGGAAATGTTGCTCAGGCGTGCCCACTGCCCGGGCACGACTAAGAGGCCCTTCCCCACCACACCCAGGACAGGCGTCTCAGGATCCCCGTAGACGTTTCTGAGGAGCTGTCGGGCCTCGTAGGTGATTCTGAACCTCTCCTCATTTGCATGGCCTTTCTCAGGCTGTTTGCCTGTCTTCCTTCTGGGTTGGCTCTCAGGCTTCTCCTGCTCAGGCTGCTGAGACGGGGCCAGACTCAAAGCTGAGGGCCCTTCTGACGCTGGAAAAGCCTATGCTTGCTGTGCTGGCTCGTCTCTGAGGCTGGGGCTTGCTGTTCCTGATGGGGCCGACTAAGAGGTCTGCTGCTTGCTGAGTCTTGGTGACCTCAGCGATCGCCTGTCTCACCTCAGAAAAATCCTGCTTGTGCTCCTTAGAATGGATCTCAGACCGGCTGAAGACCGCCCTACGACCAGGATCCTTAGCCCAGAGTGGCACCTGGTCGCTAAAGCCGATAACCAGGTTGGCCCTGTTGTCGCAAAAGGCCTTAGGATCGGCGACCAGTGCGGAGTCGCTGAGTCTGCTCACTGAGGAACACGAGGACAACCACAGTTTGTGGTCGAACTCCTGCCAGGTGAGGTTGCACCTGACTGAGGCCTCCGTCTCGGTCAGGGGTTGCACCAACTCAGTGCTGAGGTTCTTAGCACCAAGCCACCCAAGCAGTCGCCTGGTCCAGGTCCTCATGTACTCATGGTTCCCTGTGCTGAGGTTCTTAGCACCAAGCCACCCAAGCAGTCGCCTGGTCCAGGTCCTCATGTACTCATGGTTCCCTGTGACGTTGGTGGCCCTGAGCTTTCTGTTCTCAGCTTGCACCTTAAGCTTGGTCACCTGAAGCACACTGAGGCTCTTGTCTGTGGCAGCACGAGCCAGGAGCTCCTCAGCTGACTCCCTGAGGAACACGACACTCTGAGTGCCCAGGTGTTCCTGAGTCACAGTGACACCGCAGGCCCGCTGCAACTCAAGCCAGTCTTGGAGTCTCTGACGGACCTCAGGATAAGGTGGACGGCGGCCCGCACCTGGGGCCCTCTTCCTCCTCTTATTGCCTTTCTTAGTGGGGCCGACAGGCAGCTTGCTGAGTTTCTCAATCTCCTCTTCTCTTTTGAGGAGGTCACTGAGCTGCTCTTTCCTCAAGCCGGTCTCCGTTTTCATGACCTTCCAGAAGGTCTGAGGGTCGTACTCTGACCTTGCCTCCTTAAGGCGTTTGATGATGAGGAGCTTCTTACTGGCTGTGAGCTCCTTCTTAGGAGCTCTGGGCCTGCGAGGGAGGTTTCTCCTCATGGTCTGCACCATCTTCTGCTTGTCCCTGAAGACTTCTAAGGGGTTGGCCTGAGGCATCTTGGCTTTCAGCTCAGCTACTTCCTCAGCCAGCTGATCAATGATGAGCTGGTCCCTGAGCTGTCTCTTTCTGAAAGTGGGCCTTGCCTGAGGTGTGAGGCTCGTCTCAGAAACAGGCTTAGCTTCGGATTTCGCCTCAGGTGAGCCGAAGAACCGGGCCATGCCGAACTGCAGCTGTCTCTTAGGAGTAGGAGTCTCAGCTTCGGCAGGCTTCTCAGCTAGTTGTTCCTCAGGTACTTCCTCAGTCTCGTTCTCCGCAGGAGAGTCGTGCTCAGGAACTTCCTCTTCTTCCTCTTCCCCCTCACCACCCCCTCTGAGTCGGAGCTGGCTGACAACCCTCAGGGGTCCTGCAATTGCAAGCTAATTAGCATTCTCTGCTTTTGCTAAGACAATCATTCACTTAAAAAGTATATAATTATTAGGAATTATCTATTATTGATTCGGTCTGATTGCTGAGCACGAAACCATACCGGAAGGCTTGCCAGGCGATCGATTCAGTTTTGTCTGATTTAGGAGCACGAAACCATACCGGGAAGGCACCTTAGGCATCCTTTCCGGGTTCAGGGCCACCCGGCTCTTAGGACAGCCCTGAGAATTCCCGAAACGTGGCCGGTTCGGGTTTGTCTGATTCCTGAGGACGAAACCATACCGGGAGGGCAACTTAGGCATCCTTTCCGGGTTCCGGGCCACCCAGCTCTTAGGACAGCCCTGAGATTTCCCGAAACGTGGCCGGTTCAGGTTTGTCTGATTCCTGAGGACGAAACCATACCGGGAGGGCAACTTAGGCATCTTTCCGGGTTCCGGGCCACCCGCCTCTTAGGACAGCCCTCACATTCCCGATCCGTGGCCGGTTCAGAAGCGGTGGTCTAATTAATGCGTTTTTGCCGGGCGCCGGCTGCTGAGGAAACAGGAGCCTGGCCCCTTTCCTAAGAGGCCGGGCCAACCGGCTCTCACGATTCCCCGCAGATTTCCCGAAACGTCGCCGGTTCAGGTTTGTCTGATTCCTGAGGACGAAACCATACCGGGAGGGCACCTTAGGCATCCTTTCCGGGTTCCGGGCCACCCGGCTCTTAGGACAGCCCTGAGATTTCCCGAAACGTGGCCGGTTCGGGTTTGTCTGATTCCTGAGGACGAAACCATACCGGGGGGGCAACTTAGGCATCCTTTCCGGGTTCCGGGCCACCCGGCACTTAGGACAGCCCTGAGATTTCCCGAAACGTGGCCGGTTCAGGTTTGTCTGATTCCTGAGGACGAAACCATACCGGGAGGGCAACTTAGGCATCCTTTCCGGGTTCCGGGCCACCCGGCTTTTAGGACAGCCCTGAGATTTCCCGAAACGTGGCCGGTTCAGGTTTGTCTGATTCCTGAGGACGAAACCATACCGGGAGGGCAACTTAGGCATCCTTTGCGGGGCCACGGCTCTTAGGACAGCCCTGAGATTTCCCGAGACGTGGCCGGTTCAGGTTTGTCTGATTCCTGAGGACGAATTAGGCATCCTTTCCGGGTCCCGGGCCACCCGGCCCTTAGGACAGCCCTCAGATTCTCGATCCGTGGCTGCTTCAGAAGCGGTGGTCTAATTAATGCGTTTTCGCCGGGCCCCGGCTGCTGACGAAACAGGAGCTTGGCTCCTTTCCTAAGAAGGCTCACGATTCCCCGCAGCCTTTCCCAAGAGGCCGGGCAAACCGGCTCTCACGATTCGCCGCAGATGTCCCGAAACGTGGCCGGTTCAGGTTTGTCTGATTCCTGAGGACGAAACCATACCGGGAGGGCAACTTAGGCATCCTTTCCGGGTTCCGGGCCACCCGGCTCTTAGGACAGCCCTCACATTCCCGATCCGTAGCCGGTTCAGAAGCGGTGGTCTAATTAATGCGTTTTTGCCGGCCCCGGCTGCTGAGGAAACAGGAGCCTGGCTCCTTTCCTAAGAGGCCGGGCCAACCGGCTCTCACGATTCCCCGCAGATTTCCCGAAACGTGGCCGGTTCAGGTTTGTCTGATTCCTGAGGACGAAACCATACCGGGAGGGCAACTTAGGCATCCTTTCCGGGTTCCGGGCCACCCGGCTCTTAGGACAGCCCTGAGATTTCTCGAAACGTGGCCGGTTCAGGTTTGTCTGATTCCTGAGGACGAAACCATACCGGGAGGGCAACTTAGGCATCCTTTCCGGGTTCCGGGCCACCCGGCTCTTAGGACAGGCCTCAGATTCCCGATCCGTGGCCGGTTCAGATTTGTCTGATTCCTGAGCACGAAACCATACCGACAGGCTTGGAAGGCGATCGATTGAAGCTTAGGTAAGACAAGAACTGGTGCATTCATTCATTCATTCATTCGTTCATTCATTCGTTCTCAAGTAATTAATTGCTTAGTTGGTTAATTAACTAATAATTGGACTAATTAAAATTCATTACTTCGCTGTTCTTCTGAGACACCGAAGTTCTGAGACTGTCTACAGCAGCAACTGATGCCGTCCTTGTCGTCTTCTCTCAGGAAGACAATTGCTAGGCAAGTGCTCATCATCCGCTTCCGCACAAAGTGACTCAGGTCCTCTAAGGCTCTACTTAAGGTAACCGCCAAGAACCCTAAAACCTAAACCCCAGGTCCTGTCTTAGGGGTTGCCGTCTGAGCCGTGGTCTTCATGACCTCCTTGAGGTACGAGACCTCAGATGACATTCTGTGATTATGGCTTACGGTTTAGGGTTTAGGGTTTTGGGTTTAATTAGGGTTTAAGGTAATTACTTGATGATAAGTAATTAGAGGTTATCTAATCAATTAATTAAAGGGTTCAAGGAAGGCTTAGGCTACGGTTTGACTTTGCTCAGGCCCTGGATCAATTGATTACTTCAGGTTTTGGGTTTGGGGACTGAGAACAGCAAGCTGAAACCGAGGTTTATGGGTAATTAATTAAAATCAGGAATCCCAAACCTTCAACCCCCCCACCTTAACTACCCTTCCAGAAGTCTCCAAAGAACCCTTAGCAGCAACAGTTTGCAAAAGAAGCACAAACCCTAAGCCCCAGTTCTAGGTGGCTTTACCTGAGGTTTGGGCTTTGGGACTGAGGGCAGCTAGCTTGCTATCTGAGGAGTTTTAGGAGGCTCGAGCGGGGATTTTGGGACTGAGAAGAAGGCTCAGGCTCCGGTTTCAGGCTTTCCTAGTAATTAATTAATTAGTAATTAAGTAATCAAGGTTTTGGGTTTTGGGATCGAGAATAATTAATTAATTAATTAGTGGCGTGAAACTTAAGGTTAGGGTTTTAATCGATTAGGATTGAGAACAACAACCTTAACAATTAAGCTTAATTAATTACTGAGTTAATTACTTAATTAATTACTTAACTAGCTCAAGCCAAGAAGCTTCTGAGTGGATGTTCCACTCAGGGAGTGCTCGCGGCTTCTCAGGAAGGGCCAATATCATGGTCTGCTGAGCTTCACTCAGCTTAAGCTCTCCCAACTTCTGGGGGAGGTAGCTCAGGCGGGAGCTCCTAAGGGACCACATGATACATGCACATGAGACCTCAGGCAATACCCTCAGGAGCTCATCATTCTCGGCCTCCTTAGATGTGGCACATGAATTAATTAATTAATTAATTAATTACTCAGGCAGAAAAGAACTTGCCGACTTCACGGATGTGCCTTAGGTATTTACAGCCAAGACTCAGGGTGGAACATGCATTTCTGCACCTCAGGCCTGCTAATGTTTGTGAGGATACGAGTGTGCTCCTCAAGCTGCTCCTCAGTGGCCGTCTTACCATGGGTCACCTTAGCTGGAACAGCAGAAGGAGCACAACTGAACCCAGAGACTCAGGAACCCAAGGAAAACTTCAGTGCATCTCAGGCACTAAGAGTGTCCTGTAGTAAAAGATCTCAGACTTCAGGCTGGTAATGGCTGTTCTGAGGATCATGTCCCACTCAGCCGTGAAAATTTTGGTCTCAGGGAAGTAAGCCTGAAGCGGTGAGTCTGTCATTAGTTGCACTCAGGAAGTACTCAGTTGCTGACTAAGTGCAAGCAAGGATCTCTCAGGTACGAGCAGTTGCTGAGGGACACTCGTTGCCTGAGGAGCCTCTCCAAGAAAATCATGGCACCGCAGGCTCTCTCGTCGAAGTCGGCGAGGTCCTGGCCGGAGAGGAGCAGACTGAGGATTGATTAATTACTCAGGGAAGGAGGCTCTCTGGGTCCTGAGTGACATGCCTGAGGATGTCAAAAGGATCGCCGGCCAGGCGGTCGAGCCCTTAGGTGTGCGAGCACAAAACGACTAAAGTGCCGAAGCCAGCTAGAAACCTCAGTGCGGGCCAAGTTGCTCAGCTCGATGTAGGAGAGTCGCTCAGAAACCCCACTCAGCCAGTTCTCCTGCAGGGCAAAAAGACTTCATTAATTAATTAGGGAAGCACAGGGGGAGGGCTTAATTAATTAATTTACATGATTAATTAGCTAATTAATTAAACAGTTAGCTCAGAACCCCGTGCGTGAACTCAGCTGGCTCCTGAGCTTCGGCGTACCACTCAAGGCTGCCCAGATAGCTGAGGCTCTCAGCACTTGCCTTATGCTGCTCTGAGACATACTCTAGGCGGTTGAGAAGCTTCCTCAGGAACTGCAAGATGACGATGCTCAGCACGATGAAGTAGGCTGAGGCCTTGGATGGTGCAGAACTAAGAGAACACCTGAGAAAAGGCAAAAAACACTGAAGAAGCACTGCTGCTCGGGTGCAAAGTCCACTGAGCCGGTGAGGTCGCGAAGCTGAGACATGATCTCAGGGGCCACGGGACCTGAGATGAAAAGGTGCTGGGAGACTCTAAGGCAGTCAGGATCTGCTCAGACAAGCAGTGAGGTGCAGCAGTCGATGCATGCGAACTCAGGTGGAGAACACTCCTTTTTGCACTGAGCTCTTCTTCGTGTGCCTAAGGATCGAGCCAGGCCCGATTCTGTAAGGTGGCCCGATTCTTAGGCTGCTGCAAGGTGCTGATGAGGCAAAACTTAGGAGCCACCAAGTCAGCTCAGGGCCCCTTACTGGAGGAAAAAACTCTGAAGCTGAGCGATCTCCTCAGGGCTGTACCTGCTCAGGAGCCCGCTCACATCGATCTCAGGTACACAGGAAGATCCTGAAGCTTTCTCCTCAGCCCGGAGGTGAAGCGTGGCGAAACCGGCCTCAGGCTGGTCGGTGTCCTCAGGCACAAAGATGTCATCCCTCTGAGGGTTCTTCTCAGGCATGAAGGAGGCATTCATCTTCCTGAGGCCCTCCCTGGCAGACATGGAGGCCTTGTTGCTGAGGTGGCAGAGCTGCTCCACAGTCCTAAGGCAGGCCTCAAGCCTCATCTGCTCTTTAAGGAGCCTCTCCCTGAGGTCACTGAACTTATCGAAGGAGCTGAGGCCCAAGTTGTTCAGGAGTCGCAGGTCCTCCTGAGACTCACCATTGAGGGCCACCAGAGTCCTCTTTTCTTGCACTGAGGCCTGCTCCATCCAGCGATCCCTCAGGCGTTCCACCTTGTCAAGGAGGCTCTCATCAGGCAAGGTGTCCTCAGAGTCGGCGGCCTCAGAGGCGTCGTCATCGTGGTCAGGCTCCTGCAGACAAGTTTAGAGCTTAGGTTTTGGCGCTTTGTAATTAATTAAGGGGCTTTGCTGCTAAGTAGATATCAAAACTTTGGGATTCTTCAGGGTCTTAAGGTTGATTTCAAGGTGCCGGTCCTCAGGTTCCATAGGTTCCTCAGGCACCGGTGCCGGAGGAGGACGTGCATAGCCGGCCTGAGTCCAGCCTTGCTGAGGCCATGCTCCCTGAGGTTGCTGAGGCCATGCTCCCTGAGGTTGCTGAGGCCAGCTTCCTCCCCCCCAAGCAGGACCACGTGGCTGAGGCTGAGGTGTGTCCCAAGGTGCCTGAGGTTGAGCAACCGGCACTAAGTCGCCCCTTGTGAGGATGTACCTGAATCTCAGGTGTCGAGCGAACGGGAGGTTGTTCACTAAGGAGGCGACATCATCGCAATACTCAGCGACATACTTAGCCGGCCATGAGGATTTGCACTTAATGCACCTGGTCTGCCAAGGGAGCCTGCTGAGGTAGACATTGACTAAGGGTCCACACTTAGGGCAATACATCTTCTTCTCACCGTGGACTCGGTCGATGCTGAGGACATCCTCAAGCTGAGTGCCCACCCTCAGGTAATTGAGCAAAGCCTGGTCTGATGCCATGTTCTCAGGATAATTAACCCTCAGGAGATCAGGAAGGGCTGAGCAATTTCACCTTGGGCCTAAGGCTTCACTGCACACAAAAAAATCCTCAGCTCAAGCAAGCCGGCGTGCACTCAGGAAGGCAGGGCTGCACTCAGGACACAGAAACCGCTGCACTCAGGCCAAACACGACTGCACTCAGCTCTTTTAGACTCAGGACTCTACAAATGCATGGTCTGTGCTGAGGGAGCATCTCAGGACCCTCTTAGAAGATCCAGTCTCAGCCTAAGAATGAAACCTCAGGCTTCCGAAATTCCGGGCACTCAGGGCACTAAAGAGCATGAGGATTGCCTTAACTAGCTAAGGGGAAACCGAGGCCGGCTGGCCAAGGCCCCCTCCTGAAAATGCTTCCTGAGAGCCTCTCTCTGCTGAGCAGTCATGCTTGACAGAATCTCCTCAGGGGCCTTCTTGGGAGCCTCAGGCACACGAGCCTCAGGCACACGAGCCTCAGGAACCGCCTCAAGGCATTTGGTTTTCAGGTTTAGGATCTCAGCTTTCATTGTGTTGGCACCACGTCTCAGGGAGTTCTCAAGCTCCAGGAAGTCGTTATGAGCTGAGGTGAGCTCTGAGATTACCTCCCTGAACTCCTCCCGGAGACCCTCAACGACTCCCAGGTCGTGGCTCAGGTCTCTGTGGAACTCAAGCAGCTGAGGCATGTGAACGACCGTCTTAGTGGCCCGATTCACCTCATTTTCCCACCTGAGGACTGTCTTCTTCCAGTCAGGCAGAATCCTTGAGGCGTGGGCCACTAAGGATTGCTCGCACCGAGGCTCTGCTCTTGCCTCCAGGAAGGGCTCTAGAGGCACAAACCCCTATGTTTTAGGCCCTTAATCCACCTTAATTACAAAAAAATCCTGAAACCTAATTAATTGATTAATTAATTATGTAATTAATTAAACCCTTTAAGAGAGGCCTCAGGACCATGATGCTGAGGAGCAGGAGCCGGCTGATGTGCAGCTGGCTGAGGAGCAGGAGCCGGCTGATGTGCAACTGGCTGAGGAACATGTGCCTCAAGGGAAGGCTCAGAAGCATAAACCCTTAAGTTTTGTACTCTTAGACGACCCGAAAACCCTTGATTGTCCCTCTTAAACCACCCCAAAAAGGCCTGAGGGTGCGGTGCCTGAGGATGATGCACAGGTTGCTGAGGCATTGCCTTCAGGGAGGGTGGCCCGGACTATTGCTCAGAAGAGGCCTCTCCAGTACTTAAGTTTCTATAAAAAACTTAGATTTAGGATCGAATCTGGAGGGACCCCCCTTTGAGAAGGGTTTAGGGCTTAGGGTTTGTAAGGGTCAGAGGCATAAACCCTTAAGTTTTGTACTCTTAGACGACCCGAAAACCCCTAATTGTCCCTCTTAAACCACCCCAAAAAGGCCTGAGGGTACGGTGCCTGCTGAGGATGCACAGGTTGCTGAGGCATTGCCTTCAGGGAGGGTGGCCCGGACTATTGCTCAGAAGAGGCCTCTCCAGTACTTAAGTTTGTATAAAAAACTTAGATTTAGGATCGAATCTGGAGGGACCCCCTTTGAGAAGGGTTTAGGGTTTAGGGTTTGTAAGGGTCAGAGGCATAAACCTTTAAGTTTTGTACTCTTAGACGACCCGAAAACCCCTAATTGTCCCTCTTAAACCACACCAAAAAGGCCTGAGGGTACGGTGCCTGCTGAGGATGCACAGGTTGCTGAGGCATTGCCTTCAGGGAGGGTGGCCCGGACTATTGCTCAGAAGAGGCTTCTCCAGTACTTAAGTTTGTATAAAAAACTTAGATTTAGGATCGAATCTGGAGGGACCCCCCTTTGAGAAGGGTTTAGGGCTTAGGGTTTGTAAGGGTCAGAGGCATAAACCCTTAAGTTTTGTACTCTTAGACGACCCGAAAACCCCTAATTGTCCCTCTTAAACCACCCCAAAAAGGCCTGAGGGTACGGTGCCTGCTGAGGATGCACAGGTTGCTGAGGCATTGCCTTCAGGGAGGGTGGCCCGGACTATTGCTCAGAAGAGGCCTCTCCAGTACTTAAGTTTGTATAAAAAACTTAGATTTAGGATCGAATCTGGAGGGACCCCCCTTTGAGAAGGGTTTAGGGCTTAGGGTTTGTAAGGGTTTAGGAGGCTCAAACCCTCAGTTTTGAATCAACTACTTAATTATCACCTAATTAATTAATTCAACCATAAAATCCTCCTGAAACCTCGAAGTTAATGAATTAATTAATTATTTACCACCGAAGAGCGACCCTAAACCCTAAGGCAGGCTAGCCTGAGGCTCAGTATCAGCCACGTCATCATGCCAGGGATCGTACTCAGGCCGATAAGGCTGAGGCGCCTGTGCAGGTGCTGGGGGCCCCCTCACAATGAAAGTGTAATTAATTACTTAGGGTGTCGAGAATTAATTAACTAATTAATTACTTTAATTAATTAGTGCACTCAGACTCTTTCCCTAATTAATTGATTAATTATTTATTCAATAATTATTTAATAGTAATTAAGTATTCAGCCCTAAGGGCCTGACGAAGCCAGGGGTCATTGCCCAGCGGAGGAGTCCACGATCCTGAGGCCTGAGGGGCCTTCTCTTGCCGAGGATAAGCAGGCGGAAAACTCGATTGCTTAGGATGCTGCTGAGGAGGCTGCTGAGGAGGCTGAGGATAAGCTGCCGGCGGCAGCGGCTGAGGCTGTGTCTGAGGACCAGCAGGCGGGAACCTCGCCGCCCTAGGGTTGGCCCGAGAAGCCTGAGGAGCACCCCGCAAATCGTGCTGCTGAGGCCGAGAGTAGCTCATGATGGCCTAAGGAAACAAAGTGCTGTCTAAGGAGGCTTCGGGCCTTAGTTCGCTGCACACACACACACACAAGCGATCCTCAAGGCTTGCGAGCACTCAGGAAGGACATGGCTGCACTCGAACTGAGAGAAACACACCTAATTGCACTTTCTCACCCCTCAAAACTGTGCTCGAAATTCCTCAGGCTGTTGCTGAGGACACTAGATAAGACTAATCTCAGTGCTCAGACCTGAGGGCTCAGAGGTGCTTGAGCCTCTTGATGGGCCGGCTGAGCTCCTCCTCAATCGCAAGCTCTGAGGGCAGTTGTGAGTCTTCCTCTGAGGCCTTCAGGGCAGGATGCTCGTCTAAGGAGCCAGAAGCCTTAGGCTCTTCGGGCTCCGGGCACTCAGGATCCTCACTCACTTGATAAGGGCTCTGAGGGCTGAGGATGTGCCAATCAGTAACCCCCGCTAACTTAGAATCGCACTCAGGATCTTCACAGTGGAGGTAGTGGATGGGGTCACCCAGGTCGGCCGCCTTAACCATCTCCTCAGTCACGAGGCCAAAGTACTCTGAGGACTCATCCTCCTCCTCAAAGTCCGTGACCTCAGCTTCCTTCTCAGGGACAGGTGCCTTCTCTGTCTCAGGAACAGGTACCACCTCAGCCGGAGGAACAGGTACCACCTCAGGCGGAGGAACAGGTACCACCTCAGGCGAATAAAAAGGTACCACCTCAGGCGGGGAAGCTGCTGTGGGGTCCGACACCGTCTTCCTGCATCGCCGCTTCTTAGGAGTCTGAAGAACAGGAGCAGGCACATCCTCAGACCAGGAGGCTGAGACAGGAAGCTCAGGCAACTCGGGTTCAGCGATGATCCTCAGGTTGTACCGCAGGTGGCAGTTCCAAGGGAGCTTCCCGACTAAGCCGAGCACCTCAGAGTGGTACCTCCAGAGGTGCCTGGCCTTCCAAGGCTTCTTACAGCTCAGGCAGCGGCTCTGCCAAGGCAGCCGGCCTAGCTTAAGGCGAGCCCCACACTCGCAGCCGATCTCAGGCTCTGTGTCTGAGGCCCTTTCAAAGCGAAGATGATGCTCAGGCGTGATAAAAGGGATGCTGAAGAGCCGCTGGGGAGTGCAGTTCTGCATGGCTCAGGCTGCTCAGGGAAGACCTAATCCTACAACTCCTCAGGCCAAGCGATCTCGGAAGCAACTCATGCTGTGCTCAAGCCACAAGTGCACTCAGAAAACTCTCAGAAAGGTCTCAGACGAGGCTCTAAGTGCAGGCGAGTGGCTGCTCAGGGACACGGCACTGAGGGCCAGGAAGCTGAGGATCACCGCAAATTTCACGGCTCGGGTCATCCTGGGATCAGGCTTACCTAATTTCTTACCTAAGTACTTATCTACTCAGCCTCAGTAATTAAGAATTGCAGCTTAGAGTCGCTCAGGACAGGTCGAAGGCGACGATCCTGGGCTCAGGCTTACTTAATTTTCTACCTAGGTACTTATCTACTCAGCCTCAGTAAAGATTGCAGCTTAGAGTCGCTCAGGACAGGTCGAAGGCCAAGGGCTGAGGGCACTGAAGGCTGAGGCCGAATGCTGCTGGAGGCGGCGAAAACTCAGGAAATGCTGTCTAATTACTCTCTTAGTTAGACCCCTAAGGCTATGATTCTCGTATTTCGGCTGCTAGTTTGTGCTAAAGACTCAGGAAATTGCTTTATTTACTACTAATAGTTTAATGCCTATCTACTGAATAAACCTAATTCTGGCGCTTTTTCTCTAAGTTTACTAACAAAATAATTAGG
>CAJNDT010006124.1:20000-50000 GCA_905221615.1 Symbiodinium sp. CCMP2592
GAGATCTGCCTCCCGTTCGTCGAGCACTGGTGGACCGTGCGACGCTGCTGAATGAATATGAGTACACTTATTATTACTACTACTACTACTACTACTACTACTACTACCACTATTACTACTGCTACTACTACTACTACTACTACTCCTGCTGCTGCTACTACTACTACTATTGCTACTACTACCACTACTACCACGACGACTACCACTGCCACTACCGCTACCGCTACCACTACCACACCCACTGCCACTGCTACTACTACTACTACTACTACTACTACTACGACGACGTTTACCACTGCCACTCCCACTGCTACTACAACAACCTACTACGACGACGACTACTGCTACTGCCATTGCTGCTGCTTCTGCGATTGCTTGCTACTGCTATTGTTCTGATTATCACTGATACTACTACTACTACTACGACTACTACTACTACTACTACTACTACCACTACTCCTGCAACTACTACTACTGCTACTACTACTACTACTGCTGCTTGTGCTGCTACTTACTGCTACTGATACTTACTGCTACTGCTACTGCTACTGCTGCTACTACTTACTACTACTGCTGCTACGACTACCATCAACCCAGGTCACCATGCGGCCACCAGCACTAATTACGAGGACCAGCTGTCAGCAAGTATACTTTCGGCAATCAACATCAACCTCTGTGTGTGTGTGTCATCCGCTGCCAAGTCACTAGCCTCATCATGATCATGGTCGTCACAACCAATCCGTGAAATGCGATGTTTTCGGATTCCAAGCCCCCGAGCCTACATGATCGAACACCAGGTGGATCCGTCTGCATCCGACTTCAGGAAGGGCTCCTTATCGTCAGCCTCGAGGGGTTGAAGGTTTGGGATTTTTGTGAGGGTGCCACCCCGACAATGACACAGGTTGTACGCTATGTCTGTGTCACTACTCGAGAATGACCTGTGGAGTTGACCTGTGGACCTCCCATGTCTCTGTTTGACGTTTGAACTGGGGGAGTGCAGGGTGCAGAAAGTAGGGGCCTTAATCATTACGTAGAGTAGGGCTTCGGGCTTTTTTATGCTACACTGATGCTCTAAGGAACCGTAAGGAATATAATTGGTAATTGTTTAAGCTAGCATTTTACCCAGAAGAGCTTTCCTATGGTCAGGCAGGACTTGTGCAAATCAGGCGTCACTACCTGCGAAGTCGACGTCAGGACAGAAAACATCTTTAGGGATCTTCTGGACATCATGCTCCTCCTAAACCGAAATCCTCAACCCTAAGCAGCGGATTGACACCTGCTGTGTTGCAGTCTCCATCTCGTTCGAGTGCACGGTCACGGGCGAGCTGCTCTCGACAACCTGCAACGCAAGACTGGTAACGGAGAGCTCATAGCAATGATACAGTCAGTTATACTGACAATGCGGCAGAAGCGGCAGTACCAGCATCAGCAGAAGCGGCAGCAACACAAGCAACACCAGCAGCAACAGCACACCAGAAACACCACCAACACCAACATCAGCAACAGAAAAAAAACAATAGCAACGGCACAGCAGCAACAACAACAACAACAACAACAACAACAACTACAACCACAACCACAACCACAACCACAAACACAACCACAACAACCACAACAACAACCACCACCACCACAACAACAACAACTACTACTCCAACAACTACTGTAACTACTGCAGCAGCAACAACAAAAACCACGGCAGCAACACCGACACCACCATCCGGCACCACCGGCACCACCGGCACCACCGGCACCACCAGCAGCACCAGCAGCAAAGTAGCGCAACAAAAGAAACAGAAGACACAAGCCGCACTCGCATGGACATCATCACCCCCCCCATTCCTCCCAACCCCGCACGGAGCTGAAGGACAAATGCAAGTCTAAGCTGGCATGTGCAGAGAGTCGAGAGTCGGCAAAAATGATGTAAACCTGGAAGAGAAATGCGACACGCACACACACACACAGACAGAGGACAACACCGAATAAAACAATGCGAAATGGAGAGCTCAGCATGTTGTTGTACAGTGCAGCCCGCCGGCTGTCGCATTTTTTTGCCAGAAAACACCTCAAAACCAAATTCCGGGTGAGCAAAGTGCCAAAACTCGAGTTTCAGCACATGCCAGCAAAGAAGTCGCACCACCCCGCGCGGCGGCAGACGCACACGCTGCCAACAACAACGACGACAACAACAATACTCACAATAACACTAACAATATCAACACTAATAACAGTGATGACATCATTTGTGTCATGATCAGAACGATACTAGCAATAGCATGGTCAGGAGCAACATCAAGGGCAAGACAGTCGTACTAGCGACCGAGATAAAAAGCGTGGTAATGATGATACCAAGACTACTAGCAAGAAACATAACAAGGTCAGATGATACCGACATTACATTTACAAGATTCGTCATGCAAGCATATCAGAAACCACATAAGCGACTTTCACCTGTTCGGCACATCAGCATCGGCTTTCGGCTCTGGTCTGCATACTCAAGCCGACTCCAGTTGAGACCTGGTGCTTCTCTTCGTGTCTCAAAGGCTGGGAAAATGAATGACATCGTCGACCAAAACACCCGAAGAAGATGCTTCGGAGCTTGAGGTGCTTATAAGGGAGTTTCCGAAAATAAGGGACCCTCATCTAGTACCCTAATAGGATCCTTATGATAAGGACCTCCAAATAAAGTACCCCTAAATTTCGGAAACTCCCATAACCATTTAATGCGAACACGGCTGCCGACCCCACTTCTTATGCTAGCGCTGTCACTAATGATAAGACGAATATTGATACTGGAACTAGTCAAGGCTAATTAAGAATCATACTCCTGATGCAGAAGAATCATACTAATAGAAGACGATAATAGCAACAGCAATCGCAATACCAAGAAGCCCATGGATGCCTGAGCCTCGTCACTGCGCGGCTCGGGGCAAAAGTCGAGCGCTGCCTCCAGACTCCAAGTGAAAAGCGAAACTCTGAAATTCCAAGAAGCGAAAAACTGAACAGGCATACATACATATATATATATATATATATATATATATGTATGCATGCATAGGTATAGATACTCATGTATATGTACATGTATATCTGAAGAAAGTACGACATGATATGACAATGCATAAATATACAGGTATGCAGGTTTATACACATACAATCACACAAAGATGTAAATGCCTAAACATCCGAATATACAAAACTATAAGTATATAAACATATGAATATCTCCATATCTAAATATAGAAATATACAAAAACACATATATAAACCAATAAACATATAACACTAATATGCATACATACATACATACGTACATACATATGCATGCATGTATGCATGCATATAGTAATATGCAACATGTAGTGAGGAGCCACCGCAAGAACCATGTTGCAAAAGCTGTCTGATTGTGCCCGCACTTTCGGATCAAACATGCCTGTGAAATCGTCGAGAAAAGAGACACTCACACCCCAAAACATGATGTCTGATGTGATAAGGACCGCAGCAGAAACAAAGATGGTGAACCGAAGAGAACCGACTACAGTGTCGAGTCTGCTGAAGCAGCTACCTCCAAAAACAAAGAACACCTGAAAACTAGGCGACTCAGAGTTCAAGTTTACGTCTGAATTGCAGAATAAAGGGTTTAGGGTTTAAGGTTTAGGGTTTTAAGGTTTAGGATTTAGGGTTACACTAAACCAGCAAACCCGCCGAAATCCCACATGCGCTACACGACAGCCCCAGCTGCCTCGCGCCGCCTTTGCGCCGAGCGAGATGAGGCCTTAATTATACTATTAATTATGATTAATTAAGGGTTACTTTAAGGGGTCTATAATGTAGATGCCCAATAATTAGTATAGGGTTTTGGGGCCCATGATAATATAGTTATAATAAGGGGCCCGCAAATTAGTATAGGTAGCTATTTAGGCACCCTATATTAGGCGCCCGATCTCTGGCATCCTGAGCACGTGTGTTGAATGCGATGTACCTACCGTATTCGAGACACCAAAAAACCCTGTTCTAATGATTGAGGCCCCTACATTATAGAGCCCTTATAGTATCCCTTATAGTAACCCTTAGTTATAGTATAATTCAGGCCCCTATATAAAGCCGACGTTAAGTTCCTGAAACACCCGAAACTGCAGGATTTGGAGTTTCGAAGGCTTGAGCAACGAAAAGCAATGAAGCACTAGCTAAGTCTAACCGATAAGCTTAGGTAAGCAGCTCGGCTGGAAAATTTGGGGGCATCTCTCAACAGGCTTTCTACTGTAGAGCAGCACTACATGTACGCGAGTATATATAGCTGATAGATGGAATCCTGTCTGGATGTGCGATCGTGACAATGGAGGAGGAAAACGCACAGTTAAGCACAACCCTAAACTCTAAACCCTCTGCAGTTCCAGATTCCTGCAATCTGCTGACAGAAACAGGATGACAAGTATCAAGAAGGGCCAACGGCCTTGCACTTCGACGGGCACTCCATCAGTGTATAGGGTTTGGTGGCTTAAAGTTAGGTTTTTTGGGTTATAGATCAAGCTTTTCGGCACGGGGTATCAGCATCGAGCGCCGAGTGCAATCAGGGCAAACTGCATAACCCCGCTTACATCGAAACATGGAGTCACGACCCGAAGCTCCTCCATACTTTAATACTTTTTTTGGGGACCTGTTACTTAAAGGGAACCATTGTGAAATAAAAGTCTATACTTCTTCTGCTTACGGAAACGTCTGGAAGCGGAAGTTTGAGGACCCGACGCCCAAATGGCCATCGGCATCCCTGGCATTCGCCACGCTTAAGGCTGGATTCGGAGCTTCAAGCGTCCAGGACGTGGCGGTGGGATTGTGAGGAGCTCAAGTCAAATTGAAGGTCCTCCGGTATGCAGCACAGCTTCGATGCCGGGCTTTGGGATCAGGCGTTGGGGAAAAGGCAGCGGCGCGCAGTCGGCAAGGTCCACCGCCCCCCGAAAACAAAACCCAAGCCCCAGTTTTGGTTGAAGTCTACCGTCTACCGACCCCATGGGCTTCTGGGAAGCTGTGGGACGAGAGCTTCCAAACGGCTTCTGGAGCAGAAAACATCCCAACCCTCACACATTTACGTGCAACCGAATGCGGGAGATGGCGACGTCGGCACCACATACATGTACTTGCATCACGAAGCAGCCTTCGTGTCATCATTGGACCAGAGTCGCCTGACTTCCAACATGTTTGGAGGTTTGGGACAGGTGATGGGCCATGCTCAGCGAACGGGCTTAACATCAGTACTTACACACACACACAGAGACTCACGGATGTCTACTTCTGCACATGCATACGTATGTTCTGTAGCTTTGGCGATTCGGCTGTCGTTCGGAGGATGGAGCTGTAGGCAGCATGATCTAAAACGCCAGGAGTGATCCATGACATACTATATGATATACAAACTATCAAGAACAGCAAATTACCACTATGCATTTGTCATTTTATACATTTCAACAGGCACACCAATATGTACATATATTTACTTAGCTGTTTAGCTGTTGGAGTTTTTATGGATAATCTAGTACACTAAAGAAACCGTAGTGAATATACCATATAAAAAATGTTATGCTAGGCAAATTAACCTTTGGAACTAAACGTTATAGACTGTGAGCGCTATACATTCTGCAAACTAGATATTACTTACTATACGCCAAATACTACATATATATGTATATATATGCACACATACACATACTTATATATATATATACACATACCTATAAATACAATATATATATATATACACACATATATATATATATATAGATATATAGTTACAAAGCGCCTCGGACTCTGAGCCGCTGGCCGGAACTCGAGGAGTCGACGCTGTTTTGCCGGTGCATCGTCGGAACGCTCCCCGGGTAGTCGAAGGCATCAATGGGATCGCCCGCCATTGTCGCGCTCTATGAAGGTCCAAGAAGGTCTATAGCATGAGTAGTATGAGTAGTATGAGAGTATGGCTTGTGGAAATGGTGATCGCATCTACAGATGGGTGCCAGGCACGCGAACTAGAACTGCCACAGGCAACCTCGAGCACACTGGCATTACAACTATGCGTTTGCCTGTAACATGGGACTCTCGTGAAATACCGAACCGACAGGAGCCGCATTAAGAAGCAGCAGCTGTTACGGATGCCCTGCGCCTCGAGCTGGGCGTGACGTATGTTCTGAAGGATGAGGATGATACGTACAAAGCCAGAGCTGTAGTGGAACTTGTCCGGTTGAGTGCTAGTCATCGCAACAGTGCTTTATATCTGCATGCTCCTCACCTTAAACAACATGTCACTGAAAGCAGTGGTGCGAATAGACAAGTGTCGCAGTCCGGTATAGATTGTGCCCTGGTCGCCTGGGCAAACTAGCAGCCAAGTCTTGATGGTAAGTCTGGTAAGCGCTTACATATTATTGATTCGGCAGCGCCAAACGTGCTCTCATCCGGGGTATTTGTACAGTATAGGCCCCAAAATAGTTCCTTTTCGGGATTACCTTATAGGATTCTAAATTTGAACCCCCAAAAGGAACTACTTTGGGGCCTGAGGGTAGATACTCTCTATCAGGATTCCCCCAGTCAGTGGACGTCACTGGAAGCCTTCAAACCTTCTCCCGAGAGGTCATAAGCACCCCGCGGGATAGGGCTCCTTCAAAGGGGTCTAGAAGGGCTGCTATAAGGGATTTATAACGGAAGTATAATGTAGGGGGCCTTGATAGTTAGAATAGGGTTTTGGGGTATACTATACTATAATTATGATAAGGAGCCCCCAAAATAGTATAGGCAAATATTAATAAGGCCGCTATAGTAGAAGCCGTTGGTTTGCAAGTTGTGGCTTTCCGGAATTACGGACCGAAACCACGCACCGTCTGACAAAATTGTTGTCTAAAGCCTGTTCGGACACTCTTCGTAATGCTGCCTTATGACCCCACAAACCCTACAATGTACCTAAACCCTCGTAAACCTACTGAAACACTGTAACTGACACAGAAAGCGCCCTAACCTCTAAACCCTACAGCCCGGTAAAGACCTGTACACCCTAAGAACCAACCCCAACACTGCAAAAGCCCCTTGTTTCCTGGACTGGCTCATTCAACCTCGCATTAGCATCTTTCGAGCCGAATCCTGTAGCTTTCTGAGGACCACGTTGGTGGCACCATACTGTCCATATTGGTACTACCACTTCCAAAGCCATGACGGCTACTGCTACTGCCACCACAACTCTAACTCCGACTACGGCTACCACTACGACGACGATGACGAAGACTACTACTACTGTAACAACAGTCATTCTACTATTGGAGTTCCAGTAGCTGTATGCAAACTACGAGACGACGGCTGCTACGACGACAAGCAACAATAACACTTGATAGTTGTTATAGGCCACCGTGTAACAAGCGTGTCTAATAAGAGCCGACATATGCTGTCAGTAGGTGTTAGTAGTAGAACTGCTGATGTGCCTGCTTCTCTCAGGAATATGTAAAGTTGCCTAGCTGTTGCTGCCAACCAACATCTCCACACAACTGTCCTCGGATCTACAGAACCCAAGTCGACCACATTGGGCCACAAGCTTTGCGGCTGTTAGTATTGTATCGCACCGTTCGATCGTAACGAACGTCGAGACAAGCACGTCCTCCGGAAACAAAAAGACGTCGAAACTGTTTGTGCGCTGCTAATGTCTCAGCAAGTCCCAGATTGCCATCGCGGACCTTGCCATTTCGCAGAAAATCAACATCTGCCAGGTCGCTCGAGTACGGTATTCCAAGCCAGTGCACTGCCGCTATATGGCCCAATGCCATGGTAATGTAAATAGACACGTATGTGTAAACCTGGAGCACATAGATATGGATCTAGCGAACCCCCACCCCCAAAAGCTACTCTCTGAGTGGTTGTCACAACCAAGCTTGTGTAACATCCTCGAGGCTTCAGTGACTGAAGCCTGCAGGATGCTACAATACAACAACAACTGCATGAACAAATACCTGTACAAGTACTAAGACTTTCACTACTACTGATACTTGTACTAATACTGATACTAGTACTTGTACTTATAGCAATTCTGATACGGTACTAGTTATAAATGCTAATGCCGATTCTTGTATGCCGGTGTTAGGATGGAACCAGAACGACGTTAACAGCTCCGTACTGCCGGTTTTGGGTGGGAGGGTAGACACACTATATGTATATATATATATATATGTAATTATGTACATAGATGTTTGTATGTAGATATGCACATATGTATGCACACATTACGACGGTGTGTGCAAACAACTGTCAATAGATATCAGCAACCAATATCACATGTATGTGACACAACCTACCTATGTGCTTATCTAATTGCCCATCTGATCATCTAGATATCTGTCTATCTACCTGCCGAACATAGTTCTACTGCCGCTGTGCATTCTCTCAGCAAGAGCACTCTGTTGCATGACGAAGACTCTCAAACCACCTTCCATCACTTTGCGTTTGCTTAGAGGCCCTTGCACTGCATGTGCCTACTTTCACGACGTGCATTTTGTCAATGTTGACGATGAGAAACTCACAGAAATTCCATGTCAGTTCGAAAGATCCACACGCATGGGTGTGTATACATATCCAGAGCTCTACTGGCCTATGCCTGAGCCTTGCCATCGAGGCCATCACAGGTCATGACCCAATCGAACGAGTGAGCTCGTCAGCTGTGGCGTGAGCCACATGTAGCCTGCTGCGAGGTTGCAGGGATCTAGCCTGCAAGAGGGTTGCAGGGATCGCAACAACTGTCTGTGCTGCTGTGCCCACACTCGCACTGTTCTTTCCGCTATCTTAAACACTGCTAACGACCACAATAACAATAAGCAAATACAGTTGCAAATCATTCGCACTACCGGAACTGATGACCCCGTAGAAGCAAGGTTGCGCCAGCATTAGTTCCAAGTGGTAGCAGTGCTAAACTCTGTTCCACGAGACCTCGAGCTTTGACGGCGTTCGCATCCAAGCTAAGAGCGAGGGAACAGGACAATGGACAAAGACCCAACTCCCTGCCGTGACAGGCTGAAGGCTGATTGTCGAAGCAGTCATCCCCACTCCAGCTGCAGGCTGACACCCTCGGTCAAGGCTTACCGGCTCGTAACATTTCATAACCTACGATTGATGATATAAATCCTGCGTTACCTTATTGGTCCTAGACTATGGGAATTCTGGCATATTCCTTATTATGGGTAATGTAGGATTTATATCATCAACCGTAATGCTCAACTCTGAACCCCTCGCGAAGCTTGACTCGCTTCGGGCAGGCCTGTAAAAGATAGGTGTGGAAACTTGCGGCCGCAGTTTCCCCTGGCATGGCGAAGGAAACGGGAATAATAATTTTGCCACTGGCTGCAGCTATGCAACGACTCTTAGCACTGCGGCCGTCCTAACTGCTACCATTATATTTACCACGACCATCACTGTACCTGCCCCAAACAACACCGCTTCGGCTGCGGCTGCTTCTTGCTATCACAGCTACAGTAACTGCCACGGCCACCGCTGCGACTGCTGCAACTCCTCCTACTGATGACTGATGGTAGTGACGACTGCAGCAGGTGCACTGCCATGCCAGTCTGCCACCCCCTGTGGTTATCAAGTGAAACTGCAACTGCAGGTCATCCTCTTATGCTCACCACCGAAACTATTACAGCCCACTGCAGCCACTTCCGCAACTTCTTCTCCGACGCAGACCCCACTTGAAGATACCGCCGGGATCACCAGGTGTGACAGCAATCGCAGCAGCCGTAGCCACCCAAATCCTCCTGCACGAGGCCTCCCATCTCCTCGCACGTCGGTCCATTCAACAGCAGGCTTTTTCCATGCAAGCAGAATGACACTTCGCTATGTTGCCGACAGCACGGAAGAAACATCCTGGAATGAACAACTGCAGATTTAAGCCCGCAGAAATCTAAGCTGATATTTGAGGTCAGCTCGCAACGCCATACGTGGGACCGTGAAATCACTCAGGAAGTATGAAGCAGATTGCAATTCCACCTTCCCTAGACCCAAAACCCTCCCAAACCCCAAACCCTGTAAGCCATCCTAAACCCTCAACCCCCAAACCCCAGACGGAGTAAACCACGAAAGCTCCATATGGGGCAACAAATCCAATAGGGAAGTGGATGGAATGGAACATGTTTATCTGGAAGTTCTGATAGTCAGAACTCGTAACTTGCCATTTAACCAGGTACAGCTTCTAAAGCTCTGCTACATTCTCGCAGGCCAAAACTCTCTTGTTGGTCAGTCCTTCTGAAACTCTGCATCGTCGGAAGAGTTTTCCTCATCGCTGACGTCCGAAGGTGCGCCGTACCTTCGTATGATCATCTCAGTGTGTTAAGCCTCACACTTGTATTTGGCAGCGTTGGCTGCAGTTTGGAACAAAATCGAATCACGGTTAGGCTGTTCCAGAGCCATCGGCTGCATGAGTCAAGAAATGCATAGACTTCTCGCCGTGACATTGCACAACAGACTCGTCTGCACCAACCTGTCCTCACTCGGTCTCTGGCAGAATTTCGTCCTCCGAGAGATGAGGTCGGACCTCGAGGTAATGTTTCAAATTTAAGAAACCTCGGGTCTTATTAAGGTTCTTAATATGGATCCCCGTATATTGGGTTAAAGGGCCGGGGTTTCTTAGTCAGGTTCCTACACTACACCATGCGGGCTTCTACTCCAAGGAACCCGAGGAGCTAACTGAGAACGGTCAGGTATTGTTGCTTCATAAGGACCCTTACGGGGGTAGGGGGAGGATGGTAGGGGGCCTTAATACCTACAATAAGGACTCCTATGATTGCTAGGGTTATCAGTACTTTTGCTTTAGTCTCATCATCAGTATCAGTCTTAGCAATGCACGTCTCATTATTTATTACGCTTTTTAACGCCACTAGTGATGCTACTCGTTTTCAGTTTGCTTATTAATAAGTACTTGTAACTTGTAACAACCACCCGAAAGAAACACTGGGGGATCCGCCGGCTGCTCGAAAAAGTCTTCTGGCAACCGGTTCTTCACCACCCAGAGCATCCTCGCGATTTTCGGATCTTCGGGATGCAAAGGGTGCAGGCTTCTAAGGGTATGGGCTATGAAGGTTTGGGGTCGCGTTTTGGGTCTAGGGTTCTGCGTAGTTGGGGCCAGTGAGGGTGTAAGGAATGTAGATACGCAAGTCCTTACTACTCACAATCTACAACGGCTCGCTACTGGTAGCACCTTAACGTCTACGCAAAGTCCACGGACCAAACACGGCTCGGCTCCATTTATGTCTGTGAGATTGGGCGGTTGGTAGGGTCCAGGTTCCTAAAATCGTCGCATGGCAGCAAGACATCATGTCGCCTGCACCGCCTCCACTCTCTACAAACACAGAGTTGATCGTGGTGACAGCATGACAGTGACAGTGATCGCAGCGCGGGTCCCGTAGCGTGGCGACTCGGTGTCATGCCAACCTGCACATGGGTGCTTCGAGCCATGGATTTAGGGCTCAGGATTTAAGACTTTTTAGGATTCAATCTACAGCGAAGCTGTCGAGGCTTTGAATCCCAGGATTGTCCATAGCAAGTTCTGAATGTTACCCGACACCTAAAGACAACATACCTTCAGCTGTAAATTTCTTGTCTGGAGGTCGGCCTATATAACCGTTGGCAAGTGTACACTTGGCAGTGCAGCCAGGAAGCCGTAACGGATGCCCAGCCTTACTTGAAGGTTCAGGGTTTAGGGTTTAGTGGTTATGGCTTGTTCTGTAGGGTTATCAATAGTATTGCGGCTAGAACTTGGAATATGGGTCTAAGGATTTGGGAATTGGACGCTTTGCGCACTTCGACATCTTACATGATTGCAGATATCTAGCTCGATATTCTGGTGGCGGTCCTGCAGGATGTAGTGTATGGAAAGCACCCAAATCCGAACTCAAACGGTCCAGGATTCATTGCAAACTGAATGGGGAAGGGCAGTACACAGAACTCCAGAAGAACAGATTGCGAAGCTATGTGAATGTGAGCACTTGGGCGATTGCAGGTCTTGCGCTTCTGATGTCCTTTGGATGCCGATCCCTCTCCTTCAAAACCCCCACTTCTGTCAAACAGCTGGGTACCATGGCGTTCCTAAACTCCTGGGTGACCCCGTGCGCATACATTACGTCAAAGTTTTAGAATAAATACATGTGTATCAAGACTGCATGCATATGCCTTGTTCTTGAAGACCAAAATCTGTTATTATGTTGCCCGCAGAAAACAACGACTCCCCGCTTGCAGGCGGGAGGCTTGAAGTAGTGTTTCCCCTTGTTCTGCTGGAAATCATCCAGAAGAGCGTAAGGATCACGCCGGTGATCCCTGGGCACTATAATTGCATAAGTCATGGAGGTGGCCATAGCCGTAGTCGTAGTGGTAACTGCAGCGGCTATTCTCAGTAGAAGGAGCGACCGGTGTTGGAGTTGGGTGTTCCCCCATTGCTCCCGCCTACATCCAAGACATAGGGTTTACTGTCCGCGTGGATGTTTCATCTTACGTATGGGAGTTCGAGGAAATTGACACGTAGTTCTACCACGGTTCAAGTACCCTTAGCATTCCTCAACCGTTTGTCTACATGCGCCTGAAACAAAAACCGAAGCAGTGGAACAGAACACGACCGCACATAAATTACACTTGCCGTCTAGTTCCGGACTTACAAATTAACACTCCAAGAAGGACCCTTGTTCACGGGGCTTGCGAAGCTTTGGCCCGGTTTGCGGTTCAGGTCAAGTGCACGCTCTGTTGTGGGGTATACGCAATGTTGCCTCGGCCCCACATCGCACACTCGAGCCCACGAGTCTGCCCAAGAAAATCCGCACAGGAGTTTCAAGAATGCTTTTCATGCTAGGCAGACGGATTTAGGATGCATGGTTCACAGCTTTGGATTCCCTGTTGAGGCGTTGAGTTGAGGATTTGGCCAGTTGAGAATTCAGGCGACGGATTTCATCATCTCACAACCTTGGGCCGTGGCTCAGGATCGTAAAACGATGCCATCTTGAACTCCTTCGTCACGGCCTGGTCTTAATCACTACTACTATTACTGTTACTATGACTGTTGCTGTTAATTACTGTTACTGTCACTATTGCTGCTGCTAAGAGAACAACTACGACTACTGCCGCTAGTCGAGTCTACTCCAAATCCTCCAGACCACGCTTGTGCTCCTCCAACACCCCCCGCAACAACTTCAACAGCAGCGACTACAAAGACTTCTTGCCCTAGCTCTGCTTCTTGGTGCAAGAACCGGAGCTGTGATTTGTTTTACGAGCAAGCACAAGTGCCCCAATGCGACGACGAACCTGACGATGACGACAATAACGGCAAACGAGACTGATGGAACCAACAATTTCTTTTCTTGTTCTTCTTCTTGCTACACTGCGCCTGCATAATTTACGTCTGCTTGCGCGCACAGGTGCTCCACTCTCACAGCCGGAGCTTACATGCCGCCATGGGAGAGCATCATGTCAAAGTCGCCTCCATCGTGGTGCGCAGCACCTTTAGCTCATCGTTGGGATCACCTGCATCACGGTTTGGGCATATGGATAACATAGGCAGGGTCCTTAATTTTAGAATGGAGCTTCGGGGCCGATTATGCTATAATCTTAATAAAGACCCCCCCCCCCCCCCCCCAGAAAATAGTATTGGTAATTATTTAGGCCCCTATATTTTTCAACAACGTGTGTCCCTAAGGCTATGCAATCCTGGGGTGTACACCTAGCTACGGTCTCCAAGGTTAAGATTCACAGAGAGTTCTTAGGCGGGGACGTTGCGGTGGGTTTGTTGGGCGGAAAAGGACGCATCGGCCCGAACTTTTGTGGGCCCTTTTCCTTACGGATCAGTAACTTTCAATTTTCTACGTCGGCATTCTTCATGCATTGCTCAACTTAGTTCAATAACAGCTCCGACGTCCGCGAGGCGGAAGAGCGAGCGTTGGCAAAACAAAATTAGGCCCCTAATACAGGGGCCTTAATAATTAGACTGGGCCCCATTATACTATGATTATAATAAGGAGCCCCCCGAAATAGTATAGGAAATTATTTAGGCCCCTACTCTGAGCTCCCTCATCTTCAATGCCAGAGAAAGCCGGAACACTGAGGCAGGAATGAAGCCCAGCACAACAACCAGCGGAAGCAACAGGATTGCTTTTGTGCTGCTGGCATTTGTTTGTCTCTTGCTGCTATTGCTTCGACGAAAATGAGGGCAAAGACAAGGACGACTACCACAACTAGTAGTCGGCACTCCCACTACGAGCATTGCCCACAAGATGCTGCTGCACCGTCTGGATCATCAGCACCGAGTTCATCGTAACCAGTGTCACCGTTAGTTTACGGAGCACTCGAATCACCTGAAACATAAAACGTCGCGGTCATCACTAGTCGTCGGCAAACCTTCGTAGTGTAGTAGCAGCAGCCGATGTAGCAGCAGCAGCAGCAGTAGTAGCAGGTGTAACACCAGCAGTAACATTGTCGGAGTCGTCGTCGTCGGCGGTCGCAGCACGAGTACTACTGGTAGTGGTAGTGGTGGTAGTAGCAGTGGGAGTAGTAGTAGTATTATTATTATTAGTAGTAGTAGTAGCAGTAGTAGTAGTAGTAGTCGTCGTCGTAGTCGTAGTCGTAGTAATAGCAGTAGCAGTAGCAGCAGTAGTAGTAGTAGTAGTAGTAGCAGTAGTAGTAGTAGTAGTAGTAGTAGTAGTAGTAGTAGCAGTAACAGTAGTAGTAGTAGTCGTCGTCGTCGTAGTAGTAGTAGTAGCAGCAATGGTAGAAGGAGTCGAAGTCGTAGTCAGCAGCAGCAGGAGCATCAGGAGCATCGGCAGTAAGCAGCAAGCAGTGGGCAGTCAGGAGTACGCAGTAGAAGCAGCAGCAGCAGTTGTAGTATTAGTCGTCGTTGTGGTCGTGGTAGATACAGCAGTCGTGGCGGTGGTGGGTGGCATCGTCGCTTGCAACAGTCGACATCAAGCATACGTATGGATGTAACACTTGTCGCATGAGTGCTACCAGGCCACTCGATAAGAATCGTTGAAGCCCTGAATGCTCCGGGCTCCGGATCTTCTGTCGGGCCGAGCGGCTCGCTGCAAGAACCAGGAGTATGCGCTCACACTTCCTTGCCCGACAGTGCGCGGGGCTGTTGGCTTTCGGTTCAAAAACTTGCGCTTTTGGTTTAGCGGGCTTCGAGATTTTCAGGCGCGTTCCAGGTTAGGCAAGAGCTTCAGAAAATATTGGTAAAGCCGTAAGGCCTTGGCCTTGGCATGTACATGCAACATGCTGATGGACAACACGACATTTGATTCTTATGCTGCAGGCGTCCAGTCCCAGCCTACCATGTGAATATGGAGATTCAAATCGATAGTCGCATTGCTGCAACATGCTGCAACTGAAAGGTTCAAAACGTTACTGCATTCCTACAGCTCGCGCGTGCCTCTGCAGCAGCTGCATGATCGCGGTGCAATCCTAGCAGGGGTTCGTCGAGCACAGTTGTTCCACATTTCAGTGGCTGGGAGTAACTAGCAACTTCCGGCGCCAACAGCAGGAGAATTACGATGCCAAGGTAAGGCACGGTTTCTTCGAGGACAGCTCATCTCCAGACCTTGCGTTTTCTACTTAACGAGGGGGCTATAACTGCATGGAAAAACACTAGTTTGAACCTGGCCCTAAAGGAGTTGGACCTGTTAAAGCGTAGCCGAACCGGAGCTTTTCTCGCGGCCTGAACACCACCATCCGTCACGTAGAGCCTGGGAGTGGAGCCGGACTTTGCAATGAAGTGTAGATTTTGGGGTACTTGTAGCATTAATTCTCGCACGTAGTGTCTAGGAACCTCGAACGGAGTCGGCTGGTTGGAAGCTTTCGCTGCGGCAACACACTCATCGTCGGATAGTGTGAATCGTCCACTGATGTCTTTCTGCACCTCGTCTAGTCTCACAAAGATCCCGACATCCGCGGTGGATACCAGGACTTGTGGATGAAGCCGGTGGCCTGTTACACAGCTGTGGGATTAGAGGCATGTGGTCAGTAGGTAAGAGTTTTTGAGCCGAGACATATATACCAAGCCCACACGGGTCAAGTCGTACTTTCAGGTAACTGATATCTTGTTGGAGAACCAAACAGTAGAGACCTGCAGCCCCAGCGGAAGCTTTGTCTTCACCCTGATACAGTGAGCATAGGGATCGAGTCAGGTGGTGTTGGGTATACGTAATATGTAAGATGTTGACCTTAGCGACTATCGGGCCTCTTATGGGGCCTTCCAGTCGGCGCAGGCCGCATTGAAATGCACGCCCCCATGCTTCGCCTGCTGAATGGTGGCAAGCACCGGTGCGAACTCCAGTCCCGCCAGAAACCTGGCCCGGACCGTTGGGCTCCAGGACTCTAGGACAGTGGGCGAGCCGAGTGCCACGACCAATTCAAATCTGTATTGGTACGTAATGGAGGGAGAGATGGCTACAAGCTTGTTCAAGAACAGCTGCTCCAATCTTACCACCAACGCCTGTGGGGGGAGTCTGAGTTTTGAAGGTCTGCAGGAAAACGAAGCACCGAGCATGAATAAACCGAAACCTGGAGAGATCTCAGCCTGCCATGCTTGTCATCATCACGCCACACATGTGTACACTGGGAACAACGACAAGGGCTATGCTTGCCGTTGCGTTTGCGTTGCTATGATGACCAAACAAGAGTCGAGGCTGAATGTGGAAGGCCTGTCCAACGAATGCAGGATCATGAAAACACCACCACCGCCACGCATACGTTGGGGGACAGAGTTTGTTGAATGACAAGCCCGCCTATACTCTCAATCCACTAGACCTGCTTGTGACTGTGAAAGCTGTATTGCAGGAATATCATGATGGCCGATCTGCTCTTTTACCGCAACACCACATCCTACTTGTCCAGTATCCTGGGGGGTTAGCCTTTGGGGGTATACTAGGATTAGATAGGGAGTATAGTACCCTATTTCTTTAAGGGTACCCATAGGCCCTCAAAGTAGTTCCTTCTTGGAATTACCTTCTAGGATTCCAAACATGAACCCCCCCCCCAAAGACCCACTCTACTAGGATATGGCTCAAAGAGACGCAGCCTGAAGTTCGAGAAGAAGCTCAGGGTCAGCAGGCAAAGACCGAGAAAGGTGGCACCTCAGAGGGTTCAGGGTTTAAGGGTTTAGGGTTTAAGGTTTAGGGTTTAAGGGTTTAGGGGTTTAGGGGCTTAGGGTTTAAGGTTTAGGAGTTTGGGGTTTAGGGAAGCTTAAACCGTCACTGCCCGAAGACTGAAACCAGAGATCAACACTTTGCAGGTCTTCTCAAGACGAGGACACGTCTGGATTCTTCGATCTGCTAACTGGGATCATGATGCGAAATTTTTGGCAAGCATATCCAGTAAGTTTTAGAGAAGCTCATGGCTCGAAAGTTGCACAGCATAACAGTCGCAAACTACTCTGTGCAGACATCGCATGACTGCGCTGCTACTCAGCTGTAGGCAATCATAAACTTGCCCTCCTTTCATTTTCTGTGAAGTTGCTCGGATCTTCTATGTTTATCTAGATCTAGATTCTAGTACGGGTGCCATACAAGTCTATATGGCACCTTGCACCTTACGCCACTTGAGCATGGGCCATGGTACAGATCTGGATCTGTGCAGAACAGGGCTCGTCACTGCGTTGTGTGCCACAATGCTGGGCCAAACCAGGTCTCCGGCCATTCATCAGCCTCCGGCCCTCCATGCAGGTCGCCTGCTCCCAGCTGCGCACAAGATCAAGTTCAAGGCTTAACATCGCGCTCCCTGTCGGTTGCCGAACCTGACTGAACACTTTCGTTTGGAGGTATTCTGACCCGAAATCCCAAACTCCTGCTTCCCCAATTGACAACGCCTCTGTCGGGAACCGGGGCAAGCGGTACATGGTCAAGCCACGGCAGAACAGGCAGGCCATGACGAAGAGCAAGAACATCCTGCCAAATGGCTTCCAAAACTAGTCAAGCCGTCAGGGCTTAGAAGTTCGGGCGTTGGGTGCGCGCTTCCGTATGAAACTCTCAGCCAAAAAATCGGAGCTGCTGATTCTTCAGCATCGTGCCTTCAAAGCTGTTCCGGTGCGCTGGAAAGGAAGTGGTAAGGGGCTGACTCCCTCGCATTGCAGAAACTATCCGAGATCACCGGAGCAGCAGTCGCAAGGAGCCGAAGGTCACACAAGGCACCACAGCGCCACTGGGATCGCAAGCACATCCAACATGTCAGGCCCACGTGAAGGATCGGTGAAACCACCAGCTGAAGTCCCTGGCGTTTGTGCGATCTGCGGTGGAAAACACATGAACTATGCAGGGGAAGAGCCTCGACCCTAAAACCCTAAAAGAAGCCAAAGGGGCCTGCGGCCAGGTAGGCGGCTCTACAGGTCTCAGAACAAAAAAGCGATCAACAGCAGTCTCTCGAAAGCCAGGCTTGGCTTATGGGCTTAGGGCTTGGCGTGTAGGGTGAGTTTCTGTATGGCTTCATGACAATGTACTTTGAATTTTGCAGAGAAATACACACCACCATAGTAACTACATAAACACATTATATATATATATATATATATGTGTGTGTGGCCGTTTCTCCGGATCCGACCTCCGGCATCTCTTCGGCACACAGCGAAGCAGCCACCTTTGGCAAGTCTTGTCTGCGGAGCCCTAAAAGGTGTGCCCACACATGTCGGCCACCTCACCTCAGGATTCTTTGCTTTGAGCGGCCCCGAGTCCCAAACTGCAAACCCCTAAACGGCAAAGCCTAAACCCCCAAACCCCAGACCCTAGACTCCTAAACCGCCGTACCCTGCACTGCCAAACTCCCAAACCCCTGAACCCCCAAACCCTAGACTCTTACTTAAACCCCCATACCCTAAACCCCAAAATCCCTGAACCCCAAAATCGTCCCTCGCGGTGGCGGTGGCACCTCATCAGCGGCCTCCTGGACGGCTCGAAGTGGATGTAGTCTCCCCAAGAAAGGTTCAGAACCTGCCAGCAAGCAAAGGGCATTCAAAGGCGTTGGGTTCAATTTCGGTTTTGGGTTTTGGGTTCAGGGCAAGCAGAAGCCAGTACAGTATCAGGTGGGGCTGTAGGCTTTCAAATTCTTGGACCGTTCAGCAGGACTCGTGGCCACCCCGCAAGAGAACGAGACTTTCCAGACGGGCGGGAAAAGACACACCCAAAAACCATTAAGCCTAGGTGCACCAAAACCACCTAGCAACCCTTTTTTGTTACCATACTTAACCAGAATACTTCACCTTATAGAAGCCATCGAAGGAACCCTTCTACCAATGTGACGAACCCTGAAAGAGAACCCTTCTATTGCCCCAACACGTTGAAACCCCGAACTCCCCAAACCCCACACCCTTTCTCAGGCCCTAAACCCTAAACCCCTAAACCCCTAAACCCTAAACCCCTAAACCCCTAAACCCCTAAACCCTAAACCCTAAGGCCCTAAACCCTAAACCCTGAAAACACCAGAGCCCAGGCCTGTAGCCAGAAGCGCACCCGCACATGATCAGACATGCTCAGGCCTCGGTCTATAACACAGTTTCAATATGATACCATGTAATATATATATATATATATATACACAGGTATATATATATATATACACGGTCTAATCTAACATGTTATAAAATATCACAATATATGAGTAATTTGATAAGACGAGGGCTTTGGGTTTCTGTAAGGGTTAGGGTTTAAAGTGATTGTTTTGGACTTTGTAGCTGGGTCAGGGCTTCTATACAGGTTAGCGTTTAGGGTTTACGGTTTCGGCCTAGTCTTTGACGAGTGCTCTGCTTTATGAAAAGGACTATGAGAGTTTAGGTTTCTTTGAAGTAGAAGTAATCCTGCAAGGGTCACCAAAAAGGCTACAAGGGATACTCGAGTCGAACGGTTACTGTAAGGGTTCAGGGATGACAATTTGATATGATATTCTGGCATCAGACATGCCCTGGTTCCTGGGAAAATGTCAGAAGCGAGCTCGAGCTCATAAGGAATCAGACTAGTCAGGACGCAGGCCGAAGTTTTGGGGGCTCTGCGGGTTGAGAGGTAACAAAAAGGGGCCTTCATAGTTGGAAAGTGGGTTTTGGGGCCCATGATGCTAAAAATATACTCAGGAACCACCAAAACAGTACCGGTAATTGTCATTTAGGCTCCTCTGTTAGGGGTCTTTATACGGTCTAACCCCCATTCAAGCATTAAAGCCCCTTGTGGTTCCGGCTCAGCGCATCCAGGCAGCCTAGGCCCAGGAAGGGAGTATCTGAGGGAGTCAGGGTGCTTCCTAAACCCCACACCCCAAATCCCCAAACTGTTTTTGAAGGGTTAAATGAGGTTAATATAAGGGCCTGAAAAATTAGAATAGGGTTTTGGGGCCCCTTATGCAATAATTATGAAAAAGGAACCGTCCGGTATCCCTATACCCAAAACTCCAAACCCGCCAACGTCAAACCTCACGAGACCCAACCAATCGAACCCTGGTGCCTGCCCCGGTCAAGGCAGTCAGCTCGGCCAGACTCCTCTGGTAGATCTGAATGCTTTCGGGTTCAGGAGAAAGAGGTTAAGTTCGGCAAGATGCAGCGGAGAAATTGGGGGTTGAGGCTCTCGTAATACCTCGGAGGATCGCAGCTGCGATCCCCCACAATACAAGTGTGCCGCCGACGCCCCAGATGTGAATAAAAGGCTCGAAGGATGCCGGATCTTAGGTCTTCTGAAAGGATGGCTGCTGTAAGTAGTAGTTAGTAGTAGGTAGGATAGTAGTCGTAGTAGTAGTAGTAGTAGTAGTAGCAGCAATAGTAGTAATAACAATAATAGTAATAATAGTAGGCACAGCAGCAGCAGCAGGAGGAGGAGTAGTAGTAGTAGTAGTCGTGGTGGTGGTGGTCGTAGTAGTAGCAGTAGCAGTAGTAGCAGCAGTAGCAGCAGTAGCAGTGGTAGTAGTAGTAGTAGTAGTAGTAGTAGTAGTAGTAGTAGTAGTAGTAGTAGTAGTAGTGATAGTAGTGTTAGAAGCAGGAGGCGCAGGAGGAGTTGTCATGGCGGTAGTAGTCGTACTGGAAGTAGTACTTTCGTACTAGTACAACAAGTAGTAGGTTGTGGGACCCGGTCCGTCCACAAACCACTGGACAAGAGAAAATCGCACGCCAGCGTGTCCTCGTTGGAGCTGTCACGACCTCGGTTGCACCTACTTTAACGATTGAACGGAACCTCGAAGATACAGTTAGTCCCAAAAAGTCAGCACGGAAGAATCTGGGCGGCCAGGCGTAACCTGCTTCAGGATTCCCCATGTGGAGAGGGGTGAACGCAATCTCGGTGATGCCTGCCACGCCCACATGATGAGTTCATGAGTACATGATATGCAGGATGGCTCGAAAGCTCATTGTAGGGCCGCCTCTCTGTTACAAACCCTTGTCATTGTCGCACCAGCTTCGTCACAAACCTTTGTCGTGCCCACATCTGAAAAATTGGACCTGTCCCGCAAAAGCCAGCTCTTGTTACAAAGCTTGTCGCGGCTGGCCAGCCCTGGCCCTGCTACATGCGCTTCGATTTCGACTACTAACATAGCAAACTCACGCAGTGTGCACACTAGAGGAAACATGCCAGCAAAGCTGCTATCGTCGATGGGGCGACCCCAGTCATTCACTGTGCCCGTGACCAGCATGAAAGGACCTAAGGCACACAGACTATGCCTTGTGCCAGCTCTGAAAGATGCTTGCAGATATTAATGGAAGTTGCTACTTTTGGCTTCTGCTATCTGCCTTCGCCCAGAAAAAAACACTGTTCTAAGTGTGAAGGCCCCTGCGTCAAACGCCATAAATCCCATAATCTCCTTCTATAGTACCTCTTTTAGGAACCCATTGAAGGAACCCCCCTAAACCCCAACCCCTAACCCCCAAATCGTAACCCCTCCATCCTTCTAAACCCTAGTCCCCTTTTCCTAGCCCTCTAGCTTCTAGTATCCGTTATAGGAACCCTATTCCAAGTATCAAACCCCCATAATCCCTTCTAGTATCCCTCTTACAGGAACCCTATCCCAAGTAGGGCCCCCATAATCCCTTCTATTATCCCTCTTACAGGAACCCTATTCCAAGTATCTAGGCCCCCATAATCCCTTCTAGTATCCCTATTAGGAATCCTATTCCATTTATAGCAGCCATAATAATTAGAATAGGGTTTTGGGGCCCATCATACCATAAATAGATGGAGCCCGCCAAATAGCATTGGTAATTGTGGAGGCCCCTTTGCTAGGCCTGAGGTCAGCACACCAAGGATCGAGCCTGAGCTCCAGCATCGTCCGGTCCTCTGGGAAGTTTGGGTTTTGGGCTTAGGAGCTTAGGGGGTTAGGGGGGTTAAAGGTTTACTGGTTTAAGGGTTTAGGGGTTTAGCGTTTGGGGGTTTAAGGTTTACGGGTTTAGAGTTCGGGCGTGCCGCAACACAGGAGCCTTCACAATTAGAATAGGGCTTCATATAAGGGGTCCCGTTTTTGAAGGGTTCCTATAGGTTTAAGGGCCTTCATAATTAGATTAAGGCTTTGAGGTAGATTAGATTAGACTACAAGTATACTCAGGAACCCTGCCATTGGTAATTCAGGCTTCTAGAGAGTATCACAGCTCTTCCCGGAGCGTTCATGGGGCTTCGGAAACTTCTTTCTATCCAGGAGTTTTGGGTTTGTCCTCATGGTCTCCCTTTCATTTCATGGCGGTTTGGTCGCGTGAAAGGAGAAGGCTTTGGGGTATATTGATGTAGGGGCATCAATATACCCCAAACCCTATTTTAATGGTTAAGGCCCCTATATTATTCCAAGCCTCCAAGATCACTTGAACATGGCAACGCAACCCTCATATCCGCCTTGCAGTCGTTCAGTTCCAGTTAGATGCGGACGGGGGCAAAGCAGGCAGCAAAAAAGAGCAGGATCCCTGCACGCGGCACCACAACTTGAAACCCTGCAGTGCCCTATGAGCCTGCCCGTGGGAGAAGAAGTTCTGCCGAAGGCACCGCACGTAGTAGAAGTGCCAGACAGATTCTCAGCACGGTCTGCTTCTTCGCAGGACATGTCGCATTTGGAAGGCTCGTCATCCACGACTTATGATGGATTCCGTGCGATACTATAGAGTCCGACTATTTTGGAAACATGGTCAGGGTTAATGGGTGGAATCTGGTCCAAGATTTGTTCATGGGCCCCACACAACCTCAGCAATACTCAGGAGCAAGCTGATCTCGCCCAGGAAGGGCAGGGTGATGCAGCTGACGGCGCTCAGAACGACCATGAGGGTGTCCCTTACAATGGGCTCTACGGCTTTAGTAGGTAGGCTTGTATAGGGCTCGCGGATGTAGGACTTGGGGTGTCAGGGCATGGCCGAACTTCTCAGAAACCTGACCCGACCTTGATGTAAAAATAAAATGTGGCAACCGATGAACACGTCGTAATGACATCATGCTTGAAATAAGGGTCATAATCACAAGTATGACCCTTGCCTTCAGATTGTATCAACATTACTACGCAGCTTCGAGTACATACGCAATGGAACTGGGTCACCGGCCAGTGGCCTCGGTCGTATTGCAACCACCCCAAGATCCTTTGTTGAGCGGATTTCAAGATGCTCGAAATGGCAGGGCGGATTTACATGTTCGGGGCTTCGGGGTGTTCGGGTAGTTGTTGCAGCAAATGAGGGTCAGGAGTTAGCCGGGGCGAGCGAAAAGTTTGGAGGAACGAGATTCAATTGCACGTACAATGCACATGCAGTGGAACCACCGAGCACTAGAATCGCCGAGTATGTATTTGTGTAGGTATGTATGTATGTATGTACACATACATAACATAACATACCTGCTTACCTACACACATACATGTACCTGTTTCACCACTGCATCCATCCGGTCATCCATCCCATGCATCCCACATTCAGGTATAATATGCTACCAAGTCTTCGCTTGGGCCGGTGCGAATTCAGGAGGCGTCCTCTTTACTGGCAATGGCAAGTGCAGTTCAGGAGAGGATAAGCTGCGGCCTCAGACGACCTGGAACCCAGTGGCGCAGGGTGCAGGGTCCCCCGCGCCACACACCCCGCCTGTATCGGGGAGAAACCCAGTGCCACACTAGCTCGTTTCGTTGGAGGGTGGCATGTCTGCCTCAAAATGGGCATCGCTGCCGATCAACAAATGCTGCTCGTTGCAAGTGAGCGTCGGCTGCAGCGTCAATGGCCCAAATACACGGAACCTTCAGCAAAGCAGTAGCCTCTGGCTGTTAGCATCGGCATTCCCACACCAACGTTCTGGCGCTATCCGTCTGAGAATGCAGCTGCACAGTGCCAATGACGAAGGCAAGCAGCCTGAACAGCTGCAACTGCACAAGCTTGAGATCTTCATACAGAAGACATGGACTCAACTGACTCACCCCGCTGGAAGCAGCGTGCTCGAGTATCGTTGCATCCGAGTCGCATGAGTGGGCCACAGGTGAGGACAATCATCGGGAACCTTTTCCATTGTTCTTGCGGTGATTGCTGCAGGCCACAGTCATATGCATTGCTACAAGTTCTGGGGCTCAAGCTCAGCCCGCGAACTCTTGCCATGCCCAAAACTGCCAAAACTCTATGACATTAACGTGCTGCCCAAGGTGCAGAGAAGGCAAGAACGGCAGCAGCAGGATGGATGCCTCAGCAAGAGATAAAACTTGGCGCAGAATCCGGCACGTGTCGTCGAAGGATGTTCATCCTGTGGGCTTATGGAGACATTGCCACAAGATCCTGTCAGCCACAAGGGCGCGCAGCAACCCCCTTAACACTATCAGCCTTCAACGATGTGAGTGCCAGACTTTTCGCAGCCTAAATCCCCAGCCGACCAGTTCAACACCCGAATCCTCCACTCGAAACACTCGCTTGCTCGGGCCAGATGCCAGGAAGGAGGCGGACAAGCCCAGCAAAAGCAGTCTGCCATCTATCCACCTCGCCATAGTGTCTTAGAAGATGCTAGAACCAAACTCTGGGAAAGTTTGGGGCCGTTCTGGGGCTTATACAGGTCCAGCGGCTCTGTGGGGGAAGGAGCACAAGATGCCGGGCGGTTTCGATTTGCATAGGGCTAGGCTTGAAACAGTGCTGGGCTTGTGGGATTCCGTGTCCTCAACTTCTGAAACAGTTCGGGACGTTTCAATCTGAAGGGTAAAAAAGTCAAATGATGCCGGTTCCCTCCACGTTTCGCAATGCTGAAAGTTAGGGCTGCCGTGGCATTTGCAGCCGACCTCCTCGCGGCGGCAGGGCTGACCGCCGCGAGGCTGACCGGTCCCCTGCACGCGATAGCACTGCAATCACGCGAAGGATGTCGTCGTGAAGATGCCAGCAGCAAGATGTGAAGCTGAGAAACACGGGCTGATCGGTCAGACGTGCTGCAGCTGATGCTGCACACGGCTGCTGTCACCACCGCAGTGGGAATCACCCCAGGTGACCACACTTCCGTCGCCAAGAATAGCAGCAAAAGCAGCATCAGCGGCCTGTATCTGCTGCACATTCTTCAGCTGATCCTGCACAGCACTGCTGTCACCGCCAGACGAAGCTCGACCCCAGGTCACGACGGATCCATCAACAAGAATGGCAGCGAATGCATCGTGCGAGGCTTGGATCTGCTGCACATTATTCAGCTGATCCTGCACAGCACTGCTGTCGCCGCCACTCTGAGCATCACCCCAGGTGACAACGGATCCGTTGCCAAGAATAGCAGCAAAAGCGCCAACATTGGGCTGGATCTGCCGCACAGTCTTCAGCTGATCCTTCACCGCACTACTGTCACCACCACTGCCCGTATGACCCCAGCTCACCACGGATCCATCACCGAGAAGGGCAGCAAAAGACGCGAAAACTCCTCGGATCTGCTGCACATCTTTGAGCTGATCCTGCACAGCACTACTGTCGCCACCAAAGTGGGCACCACCCCATGTCACGACGGAGCCATCAAGAAGAACGGCGGCGAAAGCACGGTAAGTGCCCTGAACCTGTTGCACATGTACCAACTGGTGCTGCACAGAACTCCTGTCACCACCACTCTCAGCATCACCCCAGGTCACGACGGACCCATCACCAAGAAGCGCGGCAAAAGAACCGCCCGTGGCTTGGACGCCCTGCACAGTTCTTAGCTGATCCTGCACAGCGCTACTGTCACCGCCAGACGAAGCTCGACCCCAGGTCACGACGGATCCATCAACACGAATGGCAGCGAATGCATCGTGCGAGGCTTGGATCTGCTGCACATTCTTCAGCTGATCCTGCACAGCACTGCTGTCACCACCATGGTCAGGGCTGCCCCAGGTCACGACCGATCCATCGACAAGAATGGCCGCAAAAGCGACCCGAGTGGCTTGGATTTCTTCTACGTTCTTGAGCTGATCCTGCACCCTGCTGCTGTCACCTCCATAGTGACTATCTCCCCATGTCACGACAGACCCATCGCCAAGAACGGCGGCTAAAGCGTTGGAAGCGCCGCACGCCCGAACTCGGCCGATGTGCAGGGTCAATGAGTCGCCGTTCTGCAAGTTGGAATCCTTGACTAGTGCAGATGCATCCAGAACGCTGCCAGAGGAGTCCACCAGCTGCCCCTTTCCGACTTCGAGTGCGGTCTGTGCCCGATGCTTCAGTGTTCCAACATCCTCATCGAAGCTTGCTTGCACGGTAGCGGTCTTGCCGCTGAGCAGCCCAACTTCCACGGTGATCGGCATGTTGCTGAAGTGTCTTTAACTTCACAAAGGCTACTCAAACGCTGAGGAGAAGAACGGATTAGGGTTTCGGCTTTCTGGTTCCGTGAGTGTAGGGCTTCGGGTTTTCTCCGGATCCACATACCCGGGGCTGTTTGGGTTCAGGGCTTATAGGGCCTGGGTAGAATTACCTTGCGACATCTTCAACACCAGTAGCCACTACGAGCAGCGGTTACTCGGGAGGGTTCTTAAACTGGGCTTAAACTAGTCCTGAAGTCCTCTAATTACAGCGACGAGGGTCGAGCAACGGAGCATCTCGCTATCAACGACAACGACATGCTTTCCGAACTTCGGCTGTGCCGGGATGGGTCTTAAATGGGTTTCCATGCATTCTTCACATTCATCTTCATTGATCTGTCTCAGCAATCTGTCTGTAGAGAAGAGCCACAAACATTCACAAGAGTTCAAGTCGCATTAGTGAAAGAGCATGATGGTGTCTCATGACCCGGACCCCTAAATCACAAAATATCCCGCAAGTGCCTTCTTCTTACCTTTGGTTGGTAGGGAATGGAGGAATGGGGTACGATTATAACCACTATTACTACTTACCACTCTTACATTCCCTACTAACCAAAGTCTTATACTATTTCACAGGCAGGCTGAGCATGGCGGAGCTGCACCTCGGAACGTGCTTGGACTCGAGCATCTGCCTCGACAGTTCTAGAAGGCTTACTATGGGGGAGGGGCCTTAATCATTAGAATAGGGTTTTGGGGCCCATTATACTACAATTATAATAAGGAACCCGCAAAATAGTATAGGTAATTAGTAAGGCCCTATATTAGGCTTAGGAATCTGGGTGGCGGCGTAGCAGGTCGAGTCTGGTTTAGGCTCTAAGTTGCAGGGTTCAGGATTTACGTGTTGGAGTTGGTGCTCTGTGATTCCGCATGCTGCAACCGCGATCTGTGTCGAGAGCTTATGCAACCCCATGATATGACATGCACATATGGGTTATGGATACCGCAGGACCCTACAGTCTGCGATCACGCTCTGCATTATGCCAGAACGCACGAACAGAATACTGGTAGTAACTGTAGCAAGAAACTCGACATTGAAATGTGACTTGCCCTGAGGAAGACCTTACTTTTGCTGTAAGGCGGTGCATTATAGCCCCTAAACCCTAAGGCCTAAACCAAATCAGCGCCCTGCGCCCGGGCTCCTATCTGAGAGAATGCATGCTGCACGCAGTCGCAAGCTTGGTCATCCCAGCATCTTGAGGCCTGACGATGATTCCATCATTCTGTGCTATTCTCTTGTACTATATATACTACAACAAATTATCCTATACTGTAATGCAGTATACGCTATGCCATACGATATTATCGACCTGTGTTCTGTTTGTAGACATGCTAGAATATATCTACATCAGCAAGCTTAAGCCCTTAAAGTCGAGAGCGCTGCGCGGAAAGGGTTCAGCTTCGGGAAGTTTCTGGTCCGTGAAGAAACTCTTCTGCCGAGCTTTCGAGTCGGTTCATAGCCCGGAACCAAAAACCGTAAAACACTAAGGGTGCTACCAGAATAAGGGCACATGTGGTGATGTTACGATAATACCGGGTGCCATAGTAAGGGTGTTATGACATACTTCTTTCTGAGGCTGCAGCATGACGTAGACGTCGCCTCGAATCCTTGGCCATGGGTGCTTACAGAGAATGTTGGGCTCTTCAGCCAAGCGTCGTTGCTTTTTGCGATTTCGGATACGTAAAACCTTCCTGAATCGTATCTTAAGGCTACCGTTTAAGCCGCAAAACCATCACTAGAACGAAGCATGGATAAGTGGGCGGTTTTCTTATGACCTCGCCCGGCAGTGCTGCTGCCACCGCCACCGCGACCAGCACGAGGCAGCGCTTCCGCTACTACTGCTTACGACTCGCGACCTGCGACCTATTAGCTGCTTCCTGAGTGGATGCCTGTTATCATCTTGATCGTATCTTGTAGTACAATTGACTATACTAGATTGCACTGTACTATACTATACTATCTTGTAGTAACCCAACTTCCCGAAATATGATGTTGTGGCCTTGTCGGTCTGATGTGGCACTTACCTGGCTGCTCACACTAGGCTCCGAGAGGCCGGCCCGGATTCATCTACACCAATTCAACCCGACTCGCGCCCGGGGGGCTCCCAAGGCGCAACCTACCCTGTCTGTAAGGTTCAGGGTTTAGGGTCTAGGGTCTGAAACATATCGGCCCTGAATGGGCTTATAGGGCTCTCTCACTCAAAATTTCTGCTCGCAAGACCTGTACTAACCCAACCCTAGCTGCAACATCCCTGATCAGGCCCGTGCTGAGAAACTCCTGGAAGATCCAAAGCGAAGGTACCTTTGGCCATGGGCCATAGATCACATAAGTTATTTGATTCATGGATTTTATGGTTTAGGTTTAAGGACTGAGGTTGGGGTTTAGGGTTCAATGTTTTGAGGATTGCGATCCTTGGAGCTTTCGCGCTTCACAAGCTGAGGGGCTTGCAGGCTTCGGGTGTTGCCGAGGAATTTTTAAGGTGTGCAGTCGACGTAACTACACTTAGGATTTGGCGTGTTACAAGCACGCAGGCCCTTCAAAATGGCGGGCGCACCATCCGGATTGCACATGAACTCTGTGCGGAACTTTTCCTGCATGTACCACCTGGCGGCGGCAAAGACTTGTCTAGGCTCGCCCTCTGAAGTGCATGAGTGCGCACAGTTTGGGGACGCTAGCGTTCGAGGTTTACACAAATTCAGAATTTAGGCCCGCGAATGCTACACCTGCACACATTCCGTGTCTGATCCCTCGACGTAGATCCTTCCCACCCGAATCCGGATCTTTCAGGTTTGAGGCCAAAAAGAAAGTCGCAACGTTTGGGGAGTCCCACAGCCCTGAACGAAAAATCCTGCAAGTACTCTTTGGGCACATAATTTCTACTATTGTGGGGATCGTTGCTGCAAGCATTGATCATAACAGTGTTAGATTTTCTTGGGATGGATACCATTAGTACAATTACCTTCGCCCGTGCTATTGGTGCTACTACTCTCCTAACCTCTAAATCATTAAACCCCTGAACCAGGAAAAACAAACCAGGCCCTAAATCAACCCTAAACCCTAAACCCCTCAACCAAAACCTCTGAACGCATCTCAACCCCTAAACCCTAAACCCCTTATAAACCCTAAACCCCTAAACCTTTAACCCCTTATAAACCGTAAACCCCTAAACCTTTAACCCCTTATAAACCCTAAACCCCTAAACTCCTAAGCCCAAAAAAACTCAGCACATGCCAGCTCCACGGGGCCGAATGCTCAAAGGGGTCGCACTTGTTGAG
>CAJNDT010006124.1:55000-127319 GCA_905221615.1 Symbiodinium sp. CCMP2592
AAAGCGTGGCCAGATGCTTGGATATGCTGAACATTCTGCAGTTGATGCTGCACTCTACTGCTATCACCACCAGAGTCACAAGCACCCCACGTCAACACGGAGCCGTCCCCCAACAGGGCAGCAAATGCAGCCTCAGAGGCTTGCAGCTGCTTTACATGCTTTAACTGACCTTGCAAAGCACTACTGCAAACCCCACCGGAAAGGTCACCACCAGCGTCCGCATCACCCCAGGTCACGACGGATCCATCACCAAGAATGGCAGCAAAAGCGGATGTGGTGGCTTGGATCTGCTGTACATTCTTCAGCTGCTCCTGAACGGCAGTGCTGTCACCACCGTAGGGAGGATCACCCCAGGTCACGACAGATCCATCGCCCCGAATGGCGGCAAAGGCACTCTCAGAGGCTTGGATCTGTTGGACATTCTCGAGCTGATCTTGCACCTCACTACTGTCACCACCAGCGTCAGCATCACCCCAGACCACGACAGATCCGTCGCCAAGAATGGCAGCAAAGGCGAAGCAAGATGCTTGGATCTGCTGAACATCCTGCAGCTGATGCTGCACTGCGCTGCTATCACCACCAGGGTCACGATGACCCCACGTCACGACAGAGCCATTCCCAAGAAGGGCAGCAAATGCACCCTCAGACGCTTGCAGCTGCTTTACATGTTTCAGCTGATCCTGCACAGCACGGCTGTCACCACCATTGCCAGCATCACCCCAGGTCACGACGGATCCATCTCCAAGAATAGCGGCAAAAGCGCTGCTATTGGCTTGGATCCGCTGCACATTTCTCAGCTGATCCTGCACAGCGCCGCTGTCGCCACCAAAACGAGACATACCCCACGTCTCAACAGATCCATCGGCAAGAATGGCAGCAACAGCTTGGCGAGCGCCAATTGCTTGGACTTGGTTTACGTGCAGGGTTAGCAAGTCACCATCCTGCACCATGGAGTCCTTGATCTGTGCAGATGCATCCAAGAGAAATCCAGATGAGTGCAGCAGCCGCCCTCGTTCGACTCCAAGTGCGGTCTGTGCACGACATTTCAATGCTTCCACCTCTTCATCCAAGGCGGCTTGGACGGAAGCTGACTTGCCACTCAGCAATCTAACTTCCACAACAATCGACATGTTGCGGCCCGGGAAGAAAAGACAAATGCTTCAGGGCTACTGAGCTACGGAGTGGATGGGGTAACGGGTTTGAGTTTGAAGGCAAAGGGATAAAGGGAGTATGGTGGGTGGCCAAAAGGGGGGTTTGAGATTCTTGGGGTAGGGATTCCTTAATATGAACCCTATTATGGGAACCCTAACCCCTACTAAACCCCCATAGGCTAAAACCCCTTTTGCCTCCCATGAGAGTAGGGCGTCGGGTGTGTAGTGGATCCTGCAGTCTGCACTGCAGCAGCAGAAAGCTCCGCAGTTGGCACATACGTCCCTTCGCTGAAACGTTTCTAAAGAGACACCGGCATGTGGCTGATGTAGGGGCCTTAATGATTAGAACAGGGATATTGGGCCCAGTACAATATATATATATATATATATATATATATATATATATATATATATATATACACTTATAATAAGGAACCCCCCAAAAAAATAGAATTGGTCATTATTTAGGCCCCCGTAGTAAGGCCGCGGCAACCAAAAACACAATGCCCAGCAAGGCGGCCAGGCGGTTGAGAGCCTCTGGGGTGCCACAGCCGGGCTTTCGCAGGGATCTCACAATCCCCTCGAGACATAGAATCTTCCCTTTAAGGGACCTATAAAGTTTCTGAATCCGGGTACGATGAGTGCAATGGCTGCCAACCAGCCGGGACGGCTAAAAAACATACCTGATGCTGCGGAGGCTCTCCACAAATCCTGTGGCACGTTGTGAAGATGGTATACCTTCAGCGACAGTCGATGTGGTCCAGGCAAGCAACTCTCGGGGCATGGAGAGCCCCTGTTCCCTAACTCTTGTCCGACAACATCTGCTTAAAAGATATACATATATATATATATGTATATATATATATGTGTAATGTAATATCATCTAAGAATCTAAGATACCAAAGAACAATATTACGTACACATAATCAAAGATCTGAAGGAGCTGCTGCGGCCCTGGCCGAAAGTCGTCACGATTTGGTTCCTGTCAGCAGCTGAGCATCTCACTCACCTACTACTGGACTCTTGCTAAGGAACTTAGTTTAAGTTACCGTTACAAAGAAACCGTGGTATTTACTGTTGATCATTATTATGGCAACTTAAACTAAACTCCTCAACAAGAACCTAGTCTAAAACTACTCGGACCAGAGTGTACAGGGTCCTGATGACCATTAGTGCTATCATGCGGGAGTACGAGTGTTGCTACTAGTGTTCGTGTCTCGCGCTAAAAGTCTACATTGCGTGAATTTTCTCATATCTGCAAAAACATATATACATACATTTACATAATCTTATATATACATATATGCATGCATGCATACATACATACTTACTTGCACACATGCATGCAGACATACATACATAGGTGAATATCTGACTCATATGACCATATATGCAGCTCTCTGTCTGTGGATGCTAAGAATTTGCATGCTCATGTGCACAAGTACTTACACGAACTACTCTGAAGGCAGTCAGCCGGTCCTTGCCCGGTGCCACTGTCGGCGGCGCGAACATCTTCTGGATGAAGAACGAGGTGCCACTGACAGGAGCTGTGCAGGAGGCAATCGGGATCCTTCTCCAAGCGTTTGAGATCTGAGATCCATGGCTCGGAAACGCAAAAGACCAACCCCCGGAGAGTGAATAGCAAGCCTGCTACATGCAGTGCCAGGGCCTGATAGACAGCAGCAAGAACTCCAGAAGAACGGCTGGCTCCACGTACCTTGTAAGAGGGTCGGCTGTTCATGGAGGCACATAGATGCAGCCGCGATGAGCTATAGCTGCTTTTCTCACCAAAGCCCAAAACCCTGGAGCTGAGTGAGGGTCAAGCTCTCATACCTGAGGACGTCCATCATGGAGAATACGGCCTGGAGCTTGGGATTCGAAGTCGGGCTCTGGCTTCGGCAGGAAGTGGCACCAACACCGAAATATGTCATGTCAGATTATGCTGTAATTTATTATACTAACTTATACGATGTTACCTTATCCTTGTTACTATGTTAGATTCTGTCATATTAGATGATCATCTGCAGGCCTCCTGGCCTGCGCAAACATGCTATGTTACAGTCAGCCTCAACGGGGTGCCATCGACATAACCTCTTTTAAAGTGCATTCCAACACTGGCACGCAAATAGCAGCACTAATACTACGTAAGTTCTATCTTGCAACGGTGTGACGGTGTGTCTACATCTATGTCTCTGTATAAACATGAACATGTACAGAGCGATAGACAGATTGATAGGAATATAAATATGTTCAAGGCAACAGACCAGACAGGTCGGCCATAGTTCCATAGTCTGAAGCTTTTTTCTGGGCCAAAGTCCCCTTAGTGCCCCTTAGTCTGATGCAGTATGCTGTCTGACTGTCGTGTCAGCAGTTCTACTGTGTGATGTTGCAGGCTCCTTCGCCAGACTAGTTCGCGAAAATAAACCATGCCCCCCAGCCCCAATGCCACATCTCAAGGATACGCCGAGGGGCAGGAGCGCAAAACGATGCGCGCATGGCATATCCGAAATAAATTTCCACAAGCTCTGCCGCTGGAAGCAAAACCTGCCATGAGGATGAAGGAGGAAGAGGGGGATGGGGCCAACGAAGACGAATGCGTAACGGCCACTACTGGCTGAGTTTAACTGGAAAGGAAAGCATTCTAGGGCCTGGATTCAAGGACGAAATGTGAGAGAGGGTTCAGGCCCAGGCATAAAAGTATGTGCAAATATACATGTGTGCGTATACATATATATATATATATACATATATATATATATATATATGTTATAGTAGTATAACATAGACAGACTGGAGAATGCACAACAGAACTGAGGATGATTCTAACCAATCAGGTCCCTGGCCCCTGTATTCTGGCGTCAAGGGCCTAGTCAAGGGATGAACTGGCTGGGAAGCTGCAACTTTTGCCGGGGATCCGGACCGTGGTGATGAACAGGAAAGGTCCTTGAAGCACAAGGGGTCTGAGTCTGCACTTCCATTTCGGCATGCAGAACTCCCGGCCTGTACATATGGTAACGAAGAAAATCATCATCAGGAAGGGAAGGTCGCAAGCACGAGGAAAGATGCCTCGTCAAAAGCAACAGGCAACAACAGCTCTGGTCCAGTCATGCAGTCTTGGGTTTGCAGGTAGTTGACGACTGCGGTGCAGGAACAACCTGAGTCCAGTTTCCAGACTGAGCGAAACTTTTGCTGCAACTTTCTCCTTGCCGAAACAGGCTTGAACTGCTGGGAGGTCGCCAGGGCTTGAATTGTGAATAACTTCCTCGAAAAGAGGCTAGTTACGAGGTTTCAAAGCCGGCACAAAGGGAAGCTGAACCACAACCAAACGAGTCTGCGAAGTCTTACACCTTGGCAGCAAAACCTCACATAAAGAACATTGCCAGCATAGCCACAGTTTTGGAACGGACACACTATGCCTCACGTCTCCCAGAAGCCCCCTGGCTCATCGTGCGAAAGCACCCTGCGAGGACTCCGTCCCCCCACCGAGCTGCCTGAGCCGTCCATAGGGACACCAGGGAGACCTCGCAGGGCTTCAAGGTGCGGAGGGCGTGCAAAACGACTAAACGAGGCGACTTTAACTCGTCGAGCTTCTGCGATTCGTCTGGAGATGCTGGTAATAGTGATTTTTGGTGGTGGTGGTGGTGGTGGTGGTGGTGGTGGTGGTGGTGGTGGTGGTGGTGGTGGTGGTGGTGGTGGTGGTGGTGGTGGTGGTGGTGGGTGGTGGTGGTGGTGGTGGTGGTGTGGTGGTGGTGTGGTGGCGGCGGTGGTGGTGGTGGCGGTGATGATGATGAAGGCACCGAGGGCGAGATGACCATGATAGCGACGATGGCTGGTGAGAATGGCCATGCTGCGGGATACCTGTCAAAATGGACAGCGAAGACGGAGACACCGATCGAGAAGAAGAAAGTCACAAGGACGATGTTACGTTGCTTCAGTTGCGTGCCTTACTGGTTGGAACAGCCAGTTGATGTGATATAGGGGCCTTAATAATTAGAATAGGGTTTTGGGGCCCATTATACTATAGTTAGAATAAGGAACCCCAAAATAGCATTGACAATCATTTAGTAGTCCTATGCAGCCATGAAGTCTGCAACTGAGGCACGAAAGCAGTCGCGCACGAAGTTCCCAGCGTTCCTCTGAAGCCGCACAATCGTCTTTGCCACCACTTGCTTGTACCAAGAATCGACCTCCGGATGCATTGAGAGCTGATCTGCTTCAGGACTTGAGTGTTCCTGGATTTAAGCACTGCGGGCTACGTTCCGGAAACGTACCTATTGCTTCCTGCTGTGCATTCTGTTACTGTTGTTGCACTGTTGCCTTGATGGCGTGTGATGCACTTGATCGCAACATACTCCACTTTACTGTCATCCCCTCACTGCTGTAATGCAACCTAGCTGTTATGCCTCTAAAGCACTGTTGTCGATCGTATACAGTAAATTTTTGCGAAATCTGATTGGTTCTACTGTGACCCTGAAGTATACTCTCTTGGCTATAAACGGGTTACATCATATAATTTTCTGCACTCTAGTACGCTCTGCTGCATCTTCGCTGAGCTTTGCTCTCTTCCGGTCCATCCTGCTGAATTGCGCTGAAATTACTCTACTAGACCCCGACTTACATTCTGCCGCTGCATACTGCTCTGCTTTCCCTCCGAAACTATATACATAGAATGACACTGTTTGGGTGACAAGCCTGTTCAAGCGCAGTGTCAATCTGCAGCATCTACCTGTTTTTTCACTGTACCAGCTCACCACCTCGACCACTAGGGTACACTGATGTAGGGGCCTTGATAATTAGAATAGGGTTTTGGGGCCCATTGTACTATAATTAGAGTGAGGAACCCCCAAAATAGTATTGGCAATTATTTAGGCCCCTAGAGTATGTCGTGTTGCGTTGTGCTGGACTTTACTCGTTTCGCCGTGGGCAGAAGCCGCAGCGACAGCCCGGCCTCATCGGGAGTTGTCGGACTTTCTTGCGTAACCTTGGCTGACTTCTGAACCCCTCCTTAAAGTTAAACTTTTAGCCTCCTTATTAGCGTTCATATAGAAACCCAAAAAGTTAAAGTCTAAAGAGCCAACCAGAAGAACGCCAAGTAACGATGTGACTCGCAAAGGCACTGAGCAGGTAGCCACCTCCAGAAACAGCAGCGATGTACCTGATCTTCTCAAGATGTTGAATTTAGTGAGGGCGAGGGCACAGCTCATGTACCAGGGGGTACCGTACCCTTCAGTTTTAACAGGTGTTGGCTTTCGTGCTGCGGCGAAGGCTTTTTCCCAGCACAGCACGCTCCAGCTGAGGAGAGGACTCGATGTCCTGTCAGAGTGTGGTTGTCAGAAGCAGGACAGGGCTGTTGAGCTAGCTCCATCACTTGGTCCAGTGCAGCGTTTCTCCTGTGCTGCTCGTACGAGAACACCTTACACCCTAAAGGCCAGAACGTATACGAAACTCCGAGCCGCACCTCTTAGCCAGCGAGCTTGACGGACCGTAAGGTTACAGTTCGGGGTTGAGGTTGAGAGATCTGGAGCTCTAAGATGCGGAAGCAGCGCTTTTGCTAGAAAGCCCAGCTGCGACACAACATGGCACATCTACCACCATCGAGTCGTTCAGGAAGGTTTTTGTAGCAAGCCGATTTGAAAAATTGCCGCCGGTGAGTTCAAGACTAAGAGCGACATGATGCCACTTTCGGATCCTTGATATAGGGGCCTGAATGATTAGAATAGGGTTTTGGGGCCCATTGTACTATAATCATAGAAAGAAACCCCCAAATAGTGTTGGTAATCAAATTTACACCTTTAGTACTCAAGCCTCAACCCTAGGACTCCAAGCACACAAAAAGTACCCAATTTTGAAGTCTAAAGTCTTGTTGCACGGGTAGCAGCACGAGTCAACGATGCTCAGAGTGTCAATGGCAAGGATGGTAGTGGCAATATGGCCATATTCATAGCATCGAGCAGCCATACCAGTACAGGTCCATCAAGCACTACTAAATATCTAGTCGAACTTCATAGAAGCCCTCACCCTAGCAAGGCTCTTGTAGTAACCTGGTTGAGGCACAAAAAGACCAGACAGGCCGCCTGCACCACGCCAGCCTCAGCCAGCTGCCAAAGGACACCAGACCTGACGGCTCAGTCTTTGCTTTTTCTGTCAGGGTTTAGCAGGGTTTAATAGGGTGTAGGTTTAGGGTTTAATGAGGTGTAATGGGGTTTAGGGTTCAGGGGAGTTCTTGCAAGGGGGTTTTGTAAGTCTCCGTTTCGTACTTGGGTTTAGAGTCAACAGACAGGATTCTGTCAAGGCTGCAAAGGACGTGCATGACCGGATTTGAAGAGTGTGTTTGGGAGTTCGAGGGCTAAAGGGCATCCATATATCCATATATCCGTAAATATATATATATATATATATACACATATATATATACATATATGTATATATATACATGTATATATATATATATATATATATATAGACATATATGTATTTATGTATTATTTTGTATATATATGTATATGTGGGTGTTCTCGAAAATAAGGGAACCCCAATATAGCACCCTAAATAGTAGGATCCTTCTTCTAAGGACCCCAAAACAAGGTACACCTAATTTTCGGAATCTCCCATATATGTATACATATATATATATATATATATATATATATATAGAGAACATAAATAGATATTATTAGGGCCTTAGGGCTTTGGGAGTTTCGGAATTTTGGAAGTTGGGTGGGGTTTCGATTTTTAGGAGCTCGCGGAAGACCGACGCTACCTCACTTCAAAGCTACCGATCTGTCTACCCCAAGAAGAGGAGAACCGGACAACATCAATAACACTGATAACAAGCGGGGTTTAAATAAATTTGAACTGTTGAAACTAATTGCGTGAATTACAAGCCTCTTGACCCAAACTTGCCCGATCGACTGGAACGTCGCCGCTCGAATGCCGCCACCAGAAAAGGCTACAGAGAAGCGCGGTCTGGTACCTGCCGCGGCTCCCGCATTTTGGGGGCTTAGCGATGGGCTTCGGACGACAAAATGGGAGCTCAAAGGAATAATGTAGGGGCCTTAATAATTAGAATAGGATTTTGGGGTCCAATATAATATACCCCCTTTTCTACTTGCTAAGGCCCCTATGCTACAAACACATCTACAGAAAGAAAGGGCAAGGAGTAGAAGATCTCTGGGCCTACTTCTGCTGCATTCAGGGCCCGGGACGAGCATCCCATCAACCGGACCCGGTTATCCGCGCTCAGCCGAAAGAAACAGAGATTACAAAGCTTGCCACCTAGTGTATCATGCTTCTGCAAGGCAAGCATGGTTCAGGGGTCAGGAAAGTGGTTTGCCAGGGGAAGACCTTGCGATTTGATGCCTATGATATCAAACTACATGAACTTGCAGTTGGGGCCAAGAACCACTTCGATGCTCGCACTCATGAGCGCTGAAGCGCTGGTAAAGCCCAACAATATTCGAGGTCGAGGTTTCAGTGTCAGGGAAAGCACCAGCGACAACAACAGGAGCAGCAACAAAGTCTTACCGTTTACGTTTGCTTCGGCCGGAGTTGGTAGCATTGCTGCATGTGTGTGTGTGTGTGTTTGTGTGTGTGTTTGTGTGTGTGTGTGTTTGTGTGTGTGTGTGTGTTTGTGTTTGTGTGTGTGTTTGTGTGTGTGTGTGTGTGTCTGTGTGTGTGCGTGCGTGTGTGTGCGTGCGTGTGTGCGTGTGTGTGCATGTGCGCGTTCACGCAAGTGCGAGCAGCTCTGCGTGAATTGCTACTTTTCTCCATATGACCAGACGTCTGCTACGTGCCATCTCAGAGTCTTCAGGATAAACTGCTGCAGTCAGATGAACTAGTCTAAGTGTGAGGTTGCTTGTTTTGTTGCTGTGGTTGCTGTTGTCTGTGTCTCTTCGCATGCATTGCTATCAAAGACACCGCAACCGACTCTGCCTCGCTACGACGCACAAAAGCACCATCGACGGTAATATAGGGGCTGGAATAATTAGAATAGGGTTTCGGGGCCCATTAAACGATAATAAGGGCGGAGCGGTTTTTTTTTTCCTAGGTCTGGCCCTCCCCGGCTTGCTTTCCTAAGTCTGGCCCACTGGTTGTGGTTGCCAACAGCGGCAACTGCGGTCTTTGCTGCATCAAGCTATTGGGGAACTAGAATTTGACGGCTCTGGTTTTGCTTCTGTTTTGCATGAAGCTATTGGGGAACTACAACTTGCGGAGTCTGATTTTGCTTGTGTTTAGCATGAAGCTGTTGGGGAACCACAAGTTGCAGGGTTCGGTTTTCTTTGTGTTTTGCATGAAGCTATTGGGGAGTTCGCATTTGCAGGGATCGGTGTTGCTTGTGTTTTGCATCAAGCTATTGGGGAACTACAATTCGCAGGGTCTTCTTCTGCTTGTGTTGTGCTTCAAGCTATTAGGGAACTAGAATTTGCGGTGTGTTCTTCTGCTTGTGTTTTGCATGAAGCTATTAGGGAACTACAATTTGCGGTGTGTTCTTGTGCTTGTGTTTTGCATCAAGCTAATGGGGGAACTACAATTTGCGGGGTCGGCTTTGTTTGTGTTTTGCATCAAGCTATTGGGGAACTACAATTTGCAGAGTCTTTTATTGTTTGTGTTTTCCATCAAGCTAATGGGGAACTAGCATTCGCAGGGTCTGGTTTTGCTTGTGTCTTGCATGAAGCTATTGGAGCACTACAATTTGCAGGGTCGTGTTTCGCGTGTGAATATTGCGGGATTACAATTTCAAATCTTCTGTCTTGTGTCGTTGTTTTTTGGTGTCGTTGTCGGCATCCTCGTCATCGTCGTCGTCATCGTCCTCGTCGTTGCTGTCGTGGTAGTTGTTCTTGTCGTTGTTGTTGTTTTTGCTGTTGCTGGTGTTCTTGTTGTTGTTGTTGCTGTTGTTGTTGTGGTTGTCGTGGTGGTTGTGGTTGTGGCTGTTGCTGTTGTTGTTGTTGTTGCTGTTGTTGTTGGTGGTGGTGTTGTTGTTGTTGTTGTTTGTTGTGTGTTGCTTGTTGCTTGTTGCTAGTTGTGTTAGTTGCTAGTTGTGTTAGTTGCTTAGTTGTTAGTAGTTAGTTGCTAGTTGTTAGGTGTTAGTTGTTCGTTGCTAGTTGTTAGTTGTTGGTGTTAGCTGTTAGTTGTCAGTCGTTGGTTGATATTTGTGAGTTGTGAGTTGTTAGTTGTTTCTTGTTAATTGTTAGTTGTTTGCTGCTTATTGTTCCTTGTTTCTTGTTTGTTGTTTCTTGAAAGGGGTCAGGGATCAAAAAAAATAGATAAGGATCGAAAAAATTAAATGGAAAGATCAAAAAAATTAAAATAAGGATCAAAAAAAATTAAATCGCTCAAAATACAGCAATTCCTGGGGCAGAGGCATCAAAAAAAAGAAAATAAGGATCAAAAAAAATTAAATCACTTAAAATACAGCAATTCCTAAATTTTTCCAAGGGAAAACACTGTTTTCCTAGGGATTTTCTTTTGTTTCCTTAGGATCTGTTTGGTTTTTCCTCTGGAAAACACGATATTCCTGCGGGTTCCGTTGTATTTCCCTAAGTTTGATTTTTCGTAGGAAAAAGCCTATTTTCCTCTTACCTATGGCGTTCGTGTCATTTCTTCAGGTTTTCAGAAGGACAACATATGGTTGTTCCTCGGGAAAATCAAATTTTCCTTACAATTTCACATTTAGGACGGATTTCCTGTTGTAGCTGTTGCTGGTATTCCGCTTCATCATCTATCTTAAACACGCCCCTCATTTGGCGATTCTGGTTCAGCACGTATCTACAAGGGCGGAGACGCCCTCATTTGCTGGGTTTCAAAAAAAGGCATATGCTTCAAAGCAACCCTGCACGGCTTAGAACAGCGGGGGGGTTGGGGGGGGGGGCAGCCCCCCCCATTTGCAGAGACAGCGTTCACATGATGGGCTTCGAAAACACTCTTTGGATCAAGCTTGCACGTCTCGAAAAGCGCGGCGGCGGGTGTTTTGTTCTTCCGTGCCTGTTCGTGTCTCTTCTTCCGTTAGCATTCTAACCTATATATATATATATATATATAACATAGTAAACCAGAAGAACGACATAAGATGGTTTGACAACACAAAAATGGTGTGACATTTTCTGACATAACAGAACCTTGCTTCTTATAGCATATAATAGCATACCTAAAAATACAACAGTACAATATAACGGAAGATGACATAGAACAAAACAACATCTTAATTTATAGTGTAGTACATTGTAACATAGTACAATACAGTGTGTATATTTACAACATAATATGTAGTATATTTTATAACATTAGGTTACATTATGTTATATTATGTTACGGTACATTACGATATTATGGTAAATTCGATTGGACTATGTAGTATCCTGTTGCTTGTATCTTTGTTTCTGTGATTATTTCATATTATTTCTCTTTCGTCTTTTCCAACTTTGCTTTTTTATTCTGGACTTTCTTTCTTTCGCTCGTTCATTTCTTTTCTTTCTTTCTGTTGTTCTTTCTTTGTTCATCTCATACTCCCTTCCTTTCTTTCTTGCTTTCTTTCTGGTTGATTTATTTCGTTCTTTCTTTGGCTCGTTCTTTCTTTCGTTCTTGCTTTCGTTCTTTCTTTAGTTTTGCTTTCGTTCTTTCGTTCGCTCTCTCGTTCTATCTTTCTTTCTTTCTGTTTTCCTTTCTTTCGTCCTCTTTAGATACAGCAATTTTTGAATTTTTCCCAGGGGAAACACTGTGTTCATACGGATTCGTTTTCATTTCCTGAGGATTTGCTTGGTTTTTGCTCGGGAAAACACGATTTTCCTACGGATTCCGTGGTATTTCCTTACGTTTATTTCTTTAGTTCTTGCTTTCGTTCTTCCTCTTGTTTTTGCTTTCGTTCTTTCGTTCTCTCTCTCGTTCTTCCTTTATTTCTGTCTTTCTTTCTTGCTTTTTAGATACAGCAATTCTTGAATTTTTAAAACAAAATGAAGCGATAGTCTTACGTATCGTTCTTCTTTATTTTCCGCGTCTTTCTTGTTCCTTTAACTATTTCCGTTTTTCTTTCTTAATTTATGGCCTTCCGTTCTTCTTTATTTCTCTGTTTTTGTTATTTGGTTATTTCTTCATTGTTTGTTTTGTTTTTGTTTCTAACTCTCTTTGGTTCTTTCCTTGTGTTTTTTCTTTCCTTATAGCTTGCTTTATTTACTTAGTTCTCTATTTTTGTTTTCTTTCTTTACTTGTAGCTTTCTGTATTTACTTTTTTCTCCATTTCTTGCATGGCTTTCTTTCTTTATTTCTTTATTTCTTTCGTTCTTTCTTTTGTTCTTTATTTCTTTCTTTCTTTCGTTGTTTTTTATTTGTTTATTTCGTTCTTTCTTTCGTTCTTTCTTTCTTCCTTGCTTTCTTTCTTCCTTCCTTTCTTTCTTTCTTTCGTTCTTTCTTTCCTTCTTTCTTTCCTTCTCTCTCTCTCTGTCTTTCTTTCCTTCCTTTTTCCCCTTCCTTTCGCGGATACCCGTTTAATTTTTTTTGATCCTTATTTAATTTTTTGATCCTTATTTAATTTTTTTGATCCTTATTTAATTTTTTAACCCCTATCCCTTTCTTGATTTGTTGTTTGTTCTTTCTTGTTTCTTGTTAGTTGTTTGTTGTTAGTTGTTTGCAGGTTTGAGGGTTCAGGGGTACAGGACCAGGAGAGACCAGGGGACCAGGGAACCAGGGACCAGGGGACGACCAAAGGACCAGGGGACCAGGGACCATGGGACCAGACCTAGCAAGGCCCCCCAGACCAGGCCAGACCTAGGAAAAAAAAAACAGTGGACCCGATAATAAGGAGCCCCCAAAATAGTGCTGGTAATTATTTAGGCTCCTATAGTAACAGCCGCGGTACAGTACCCGCCATTGCCAGTCAGTGTCCTCATAATTCTGCTCTAGCAGGTCATCCTCAACGCAACAGTGAAACCAGGGGCCCCAGGCCTTTCCATCCCATGCTCTCTCGTGCTCGTAGCTTCTGGGAAATCAGCTCCTGCTCTTTGGCATAAACCTGACAGCTGGAGGCTTTCAAGGGAGGCTGTACGCTGAGGTCCAAAAAAACATCCGCGTCGAGTCAGGACTGAAGCCGCCTAGGCAGACCTTGAAACATGGGTCTGAGTTAGGTACTGCCCAAATACACTAAGAGTCTATAATAGGGCTACTACTAAGGTCCTAATACATCTATAAATACTATGAATCTTATTCAACTATTACTGAGTGGGGGCCGTACCCAAGGTCTGAGGGTACCTGGGCTGAAAGGCAAACTCCGGCTCATCGCTCGCAAGGTCTCGACTTTCCGGATGCTGTGAACCCAAAGGCTCCATGTACCTCTATAGTAGCTAAAGAGGCCTTAAAAGGGTCCCTATACAGGTACTTTAAGGTCTAAGTATTATGTGGCTACATGGAGCCTTAGGGCAAATCCATCGACGCAAAGCTACGGCCTCGTCCCACGACAAGTAGCTGTCCTTCACAGTACACTGGAGAATTGACGATCTGAGGAATCTGCGCCTTGACATTTCATGGCTGCAGAACCAACACCGGCAAAAACAAAGTCTTAAACAAAAGCACCACGGCCACCAACGCCACCGCTGTCAACAACCAGCAGCAGCGGCACCACCACCACCGCCACCGCCACCACCACCACCACCACCACCACCACCAACAACCACCGACACCACCCACCACCACCACCGCCGCCACCACCACCACCACCACCGCCACCACCACCACCACCAACACCACCACCACCACCACCACCACCACCGACACCACCAACCACCGACACCGCCGCCACAACCACCATTCGAAACAAGAACAAGAAGAAAAAGAAGACCAACAACAACAACAGGAGCAGCAAGGACAATACAAGAAACATAACAAGAGCAAGACAAGCAATAACAACAATAGTAACAAAAATGACAATGATACAACTGTGGGCACGTCTGCCGCTACGAAGGGCGAGTCGATCGTTTGCCTACGGTGTGAGTGCCAAACCTCGGTTTGTGCACCGAGTTGTCGTGCAGAAAACGATGTTTTGCGAATTGTTTGTTTATGGCTTCTGTCTTGCTGCGTTGATGTGTGTTCAGGAAGTGTGGCAGATACCATTGTTTTCGTTGATTGTGTTGTTGAGTGTTTTTGTGTGTTTTTAAGGTCTCATTCATTTTGTAGTGGGCCGTCGGGCCTTGCGTGACTGCGAAACTTCGAGCATGTTCCAGCATCTTCCTTCTTGGTTGAAGGGGATTGCTATGTAATTAGTCCAGATGTGATATTTCCTGGGCTGAGGAGATCGTTATGATGATGTTGACGACAACGATGACGATGACGATGACTTTGTTGCTCTGGGCGAAACAGTGCACATGCCGAAGAAACCGTTGCTCCAACGCGAAAGACTCGAGGTTTTAAAGTCACTATACGAAATTCACATCGAAAAAATCGCAAGAGGAAGATAAGACCAAACAAGGCTGCCAGTCATGACTGCAAAACTTACCCAAACCGCAACACGGATTTCAACGGAGAGTAAAGCTTGTGTCACACTGCCTCCGCCGTCATCTCAATACACATACATGATCATGCATGCAGCCTGCAGATATGCATCACCAGGCAGAGAATATGCAGAACTCGACCATGTCTACACCCAGCACGACAGTGAGTACCCTCATGTCTTGCTGCAGCGCTCCTGGGTGGAGCTTGTCAGGACCTGTTCACTGTCACAGCAAGCCAGATTGAACAGTTGTGGCAGGTCTGGCTATGTGCGCAACCTGCGCGCGTAAGCCTGTTTCACACTCTAACGTTGTCGTCAAAAGGCAGGACGGAAACCAATGGAAAGAGCTACGACGTCGTGGGGTAGAACTACAAGAGGCAGTAGCATTAACCACAGTCCAATTCCAGTAGTAGCAGTAGTAGTAGTTGTTGTTGTAGTCGTCGTCGTCGTGGCAGGACTACTAGTAAAAGCAGGAATAGCAAAAGCAGAAGTAGTACAGGTGGAATAATGGTGGTAGTAGCAATCGTTGCAAAACGGCGACAACTGCTACTACCAGGACTATGACTACGACTAAGACTGCCATTAACACCAAGGACGCCACTACCACTATCGACTGTCGCCATCATAACGATAAGAAGTAAGCCTAATTTCACTTTTAAACTAGTACTCCCAGTACCACTGCACTACTACTGCACCACTACGAGTGCTACTACTACTACTACTATTACTACTACTACTACTACTACTACTACTACTACTACTACTACTACTACTACTACTACTACTACTACTACTACTGTTACACCCACTCCTACTCTTGCCATTGTCAACCACGGCAGAGTGGCAGAAAGTGCCGCAGCTGCAAGAGGAGCGGACATAGCCAACAGCAAGAACCATTGTATGTATGATCGACATGAAGTTGCAACGGACAGATGTAGTTGCTTCCTTTGTGGTGGCTACTGCGTCCTTGCGATGGAAGCCCGCTGTAGACCAGGCCTCCTCGTACTCTTCGATTGCATCCCTGTCCGAGCTTTCGGAGCTGTCGGTGGTTGAGGGCTCGGGCTGCAGCAGCATTGATTGGTTACTTCGGGTCAGGGCCAGGGGTAAGGACAGGGTGCCGGGCCTTTCTGCTGCAAGACTTCAGCAGACGATGATGGCAAGCTTGGCGTTTGAGCTAAGGATGGTTGGTGTCTACCGACGGTCACAAGTTGATGGTTTACTGGATGCCGAATGGGGCGGGCAGCGGGCTTTGTGATTGATACTGTTGTCGCCGTTGTTGCCATCGGCGCAATGAAACTTACGACATTAATGCTCGTGTCACGGCAACAACTGCCCACGACAACTCTGTCAACCACCGCCAAAACATTCTCTTCTGTTTACATTCGTTGGTGTATCAGGCCTCTTCAAGCCACGGCCTCAGAAATGACAAGCCACCGAAGTTGTGCACTGCGAGGTATCACGGCAGCAATGGGGGTAGTTAGCAACAACAGCAGCAGCAACAGCACAGTTAAAGAAGACTAGTCGCCGTCAAAGGCGGCAGCGTAATACAGTGGCAGTTTGTGAATCCCTCGGCCGCGAAGTTCAAAAACCCAAATCCGAAGTCCTAAGCCCTAAGCCCTTCACTCGTTGAAGGGAGATCTTACGTATATATATATATATATATATATATGTATATAAATATATATATATATATATATAGATATATGACTACTAAACCCTGAACCCTAAGTCCTCCGGGCCTCACGGCCTCCTTCCAGGCCCCACGAATGTGTCGAAGCTCGAGCTCTTCCTGCTCCTGCGGATCTTTGGGGCTCTCGGCGTTCGGTTTCGGGTTTAGGGTCCTCGGTTGTAGCTTTGAGGTTCATGGCTAGCTCTTTGCAAGATGGAGGATTCTTGACTGGGGATTTGAGGGTTCAGGCACCATGTATGCTCACCTTGTCACATCGGCCCCGAAATCTTGGGCTTAGGGCTTAGGGTTTAGGGTTTAGGCCCCAAAATCTGTGAACTGGGGGCATCCAGACCTTGAGCCGCCCACACCTCGCAACACCTCCGAATGCTGCAGATACTGCTACAGCTTGGTACGCGTGCCGTTCCTACAAGTACGACTGTTACGAAGGCTCGTGCGCGGCTGCTGATTGTTGTCGATCATCCTGTTTTGATTAGGGTTTCATCTGTTTTCTGCTTGCAAGTGGCCGTGGCTTTCGGTTGATGCTCTGCTAAAATCTTTCACCCGGCATTCCACTCTCCATCCCTTCCGGGGTATATCGCTTGGGTTGAGATGTTAGGGCTTGGGGCCTTAAGGTTGAAGGCTTCGGGCCTAAGGGTTTGGGATTTTGGGGTCTGGGTCTTGGGGTCTATGGGCCCTGGACAGCTGTATCTGCGGCAGCACTGTAGGAATGTGCTACAAGCGGGGCCTTCATAATTAGAATAGAGCGTTGGCCTTGGGCGATATTGCAATATCTATAGATAAATAAATAGAAATGCATAAACAGATAACTAACTTGAAAAAATAATTGAAGGCATCTATACAATTATATAGTGTATATGTATATATGTATATGCAACGTATACATATGTACATATATATATACACACACACACATATCGCTTCGTTTCCGAACCCTATTAAAGAAGAGCATGACTAGTTGCCTAGGCCCTATATTGAGCGAATCTGGCTCGGTGCTGTTGCCGAGGGGCGTTTCTCTTTCCCAGTGTCTAAGGTATTGCCAGGCTTCTTACAGGAAACTTGTAGGGTTTGCTTGGCTTATAAGTTGCAACCTATACAACTCAAGCCGAAACCCTGTACAACAGCATAAATAGCGTCATACAGGGTTCCAAGCTGAAGGAAACCCTCTGCCTCAAAGGTCTGCAGATCGTCGGCGGTGAGCCTCTTGAAGTTGTTGTGCGACCCGGACCCGGCGCTAGCGAGGCGGCGGGAGGACATGCCTTTTTTATTCGGCTTCAGGGTTTCTTGGGGCTGGGAAAGCGGGGTGAGGGTAAAGGTTCCTTCAGAGCGAGTCGGGGGATGCTGGCTACATGTCATCGGGCTCGTCCATGATTGGGATGGCAGTAAACCTTCGCAGATGAAACGTTCCGGTTCTTCTGTAGATCTCAGTTGCTTAGGAGTTGTTCGGGGCATGCTCTGCATAACCCTGTTTGGTGATCCTCTGTTTGCGCATGGTCACCCGTGTCACTGTGCACCAGTGCCGAAACGGCTGCAAAAGGATCGCTGCGCAACGAACACTTTCACGGTATTTGCTGCACCAGGGCGTTTGGGCTTCGGGCTTTGAGGGTTGGGAGTTTAGGATCTATACAAGCTGTTTGATGATTGATGAGGCTGAGTGATTCGAGGGCTTTTGGGCTTTCAAGGAGCTCTATACGTCGGGGAATTCTGTTTGGATACAGGGCTGGCTTCTTTCTAGCGTTATGTGACTGGCTGAAGGCTGCGGACACCGGAAACCTTGGAGCAGCATCCAACACACGGAGCCTTAATGATCAGAAGAGGTTCTGTTTAAGGGTTACCTATACGGGTTCTATCATACAAGGGCCTAAAGAATCTGCTTACAATGGGGGGCATATTACAGTAGACGTATATCAAGGAATCCCAAGGATTAGTACTTCTTCAAGCGTCTATATTATGTTAACCGACGAGGAACATGGAGGAACGACACCGATCAACTCGCGCATGCTTTTGTTCGAACGACTTCTGCGCTGGCATTGGGCAAAATACATGCGGTATCTGTCTACATTGCATGGGAAACAGGCCATTCTTCTTCATGATGGAACACGAACAACGCTGGCAAACCACTGTCTTTCAACTCTGCAAAAAAGATTTCTAAAGCAAAAGGAGACTAGAACATCGAATTACAGCTTTGAAAGCTTTGGCTCGGCGACGCATGGCCCACGAAAGCCTTGCGCGAAAAGTCCGCCGTCCACTGAGATGATCTGCGCAGGGCCCGGCTTTCAACGTTTAGGGTATAGAGGTTTTGAGTTTAGGGCCGAGTTTCGTAGGCTCTATCTACATGGTCATGTACCCTTCCGGGAGTGGGGTTTGGACCCTCGTAGTTCCAGATTCCAGATCTTGCAGAAGACTGCGCGGTCCAAGATCCTGTTAAAAGCCTTCGGGCTTCTGGAATTCCGGAAAGCTTCAGATGCTTCGAACAAGTCTGCACCTTATAGCTTCAGTTTCATCCCAGACCTGAACATGACCCGCTCCAACAAGTCGAGGCAAATCTCACATACCATCACCCACACCACTGCCAAACCCGCAAGCTACGACATGATACGAAGACAAGAAGTACTCCACAACCCTGTTCCTGTTGGGTGAGGGCCCTTGCACAGGATCCTCCATGTGGCGACAGGCCTGCCCGGTGATGTATGCAGCTGCCGGCATGCCTTTGCTGCATAATCTGTGAGAGGTAGCTCCCGCACTGGCCAGCATGTTGGCGTTAAGAAAGTCATTACATCGTCAGTATGTAGCAATGTAGCCTCCAGCCCTTCACACATGATAGTGAACGCAGCAACAATAGCAAGACTAGCACCAACACCGAAGACGACGACAACAAAAGGCAACATGAACAGCAGCAACTGCAACATCAACAGCAACCGCAGCAGTGACAGCAGTGTACAGTATACACCCCAGCAGCATTGATATCTACTGTAGGCGCTCGTCGTCAGAGCAGCAGCATCAGCAGCAGCAGTGATAGTAGCTGTAGCAGGAGCTGCTGCAGCGGTCATAGGTAGTACAGTAGTACGTTGTTGCTGCTCTAGGCGTGCCACCCCACGAAAGACATCGGATTTCGCGTCCCAAGCCACAAAGGAAGGCCACTGTGCCGGCCGTGTCGTCCGGCTCGCCGAGGCGAGCAAGTGGAGTGGTCTCGGAGGTGTATGCAGGCAAACGTATGTACACACGCACATACCATATATATATATATATATATATATATATATACACAAGTGTGTATACATATGTACATGTGTTTACACATAGAGAAATGTACGAACGTGTTTATTGCAATATATATATATATATATATATATACATGCTTGTGAATTCAAACATGTAAGCATAAACAAGTACACAAACAAATAAGTAAGTGCATAAGTAGAGACCTAGGTTCGCAGATGAGTAAACGCATGTATGCATGCCAACCCATGCATACATAAAAAAGCAAATGCCAAAGGTGTAACCCAGAGAAAATGAATGAACATATGATTGAGTTATTAAGTAACTAAATTTACACACACACAAACACACACAACTGTCTTTGCCTCTTGAACTCTTGAAGCGGGTCCGATCCGAGTCGGCTTTCAGCTGGAAGGGATGCAGGCGTTCCGAGGCATTGGGTATATCGGCGAGGTTTCAATCTAAATCACAGAACCCTAAACATGCGCGCCAGCCACTGCGTCAACAAGCCATCTGAACTTCAGAAACACAATGAGAATACCAATAATAATAATACTAATAATATTAATCATAAATATACATATACACATATATATATATATATATATGTATTCAAGAGAGCTCGACACCCTTCTCCGGGGACCCACGCCCTCTTCACATCCTCGAGCTGCTGTGGGTCGTTGCGAATCTTGGTGTCAGGCGGCTGGGGAATCAAACCGCGGCGAGTTGGGGCTGGCATTATCCTGGGCCGGGCTTAGTCTACTTAGAGGATCATGGGACTTATAATTCCGTGTAACCCCCCGATTACGGTATAACCTTACTTACTCAGTTGACCAAGTTGATCCTCCATATGGGTAGTTGTCAAAACTATGGTTCCTTTTTGGGTACCCTAAATATAAGGTGCCGTACTATAAGAAGGACCCAAACAAGACCCAAGAAAGGGACCATAATTTTGGCAACTACCCATAATATAGAGGGAATCGACAGCGGGGCAAGGCAGCCAGCAAGTCGGCCCATGTCTCTGGATACCCAAAGGCCCCAAAGTAGTTCCTTTTTGGGGTTCGTATATAGGATCATATAAGGTAATCCCAAAAAAGAACTAGTTTGGGGCCTCTGGATAGTGTATACTTTGGCCAGAAAGAAACCGTACAGGAAGCCCTTTGAGGTCCATGAGTGGCCCAGTACCTCCCGTGTGGCCATGTCGGTACATGGACCCTTGCGGAACCTGTCCTGTGTTGAAACAAGATCTGAAAATGTTTGATGGCAGACTCGGAAAGGAAATGCGGGCTCGAGTCCAAAACCCCCGAAACCGCCCCCAAACCGCCCCCAAACCGCAACCCTCAAAGGCACCTGTTTCACCCTGCAAACCCCTGAAACCCACCCAAACAAGCAAGAACATAATGCTATTCGCCTCGGCACCGGCTGAAGCGGTCACAGGTTCCCACAAAGACCCCCTGTTCACCTTCCTCTCAATCCCCTCCCCAAAGCCCCCTTCCGCCCCTACTGCCTGGTGAGCTCATTGACCGGCAAAGCATGCGAAATTTCATGTCCTCCCCTCTGATGGGAGTCCGACACAAAACTTCTCCCTCCACGCTCTAGCACCCAGCCCCCGCTCCTTCCCTTCCCTTGGGATCACTTGCTTCCTTCGTCCCGTTTTGTGCCATTGCAGCAGTGCCTAGCTCATTCGCGCCAAGGGCACAGCGTTTACCATTGGGCCGTACTTTCAGAATGAAAACACCAATACACCCAGATGCCTTGCCTAAGGCCCCAGCAGCTTCCTCCAAAAGTGGGGTTCGCACCATCCAGGGACAGACCTGCCCCAGTCTTTGCACTTCCTAAATGAATATAGGGCTGGAACAAATGCGGGCCGAACCCGCTGTACAAAGCCACTCCTTTCTAAGGGTCGTTGCAACAAGGACGCCACTATATAAGGTGCTAAGGTGCTATCACTTATCCGGGTTTCTTCTTGGAATGCATTGCTGCTGGAAGGTGCGAACTAAGTTTTCCTTTTTGCAAGCGGTCGTGCATGACTAATTGCTGCTGTTTGGGATGAGGGCTTACGGGCTTTGGTGAAGGCTTCATGCTTTAGGGTTTTTGAACTGCGCGCCCCCAGACCTAATATCCCCAAGACCTTGCAACTGCAGTGGACGGTGCAAGAAAAGCTCGGAGTGAAGTCGGAGTGGTGGCGATGCATGCAACAACGGTGATTGAGACTCCAGCGCAGTTCACCCGGATGCCGAGGGGTCCCCATTCACCTCGGTCTGGCATCGTCATAACTCCAGGAATTCATTTAAGTTCAAGGTGGGCACTTCGTGTGAGTACCCCATGGTATGTACAGCTTTCAAGTATAGTCATTTAGGGCGACATTGTTGCGGCCACGTTGCACGCCAACACGCGGGCTAAGTGTGCCACGGCCTGAGACGGGCTGGAATCGCTTTGGGTTTTAGAGGCTCCAACTCAGCCTGAAAATTTGGAACTGCTGTAATTAAAAGTCTGAAGGTAGACTCGACCTCCTGTTCAAGCACATCCTCGGACACACACACACACACATACACACGCACAGACAGTCAGGCACGCACACACGCATATGCACAAACACACACACACACACACACACAAACACACACACACACACACACACACGCACACACACACACACACCAACCACGCAATGTGAAGGGTGGAAGCCACGGGTGCGTGTGACTGCTGTCTTCACCTGTGGTTGAGGTTTCTCAATTCAACTGTAAGATTAGACATCCAAAAAATGGATTGCCTTGCAGCGGCCGCGATGTATCTGAGGCACATATAAGGTTGGATTTCTGCGGATCGCCGAAACGTGAGCTCATATGAGCCTTTCTTGGAGCCTCTGCTCGAACGGAGCCTGCGTCGAGCACGGTCCTGCTATCGACGATCTGGTTTCAAGCAGAGAGGTGCCGACATCAGAAAGTCCAGACAAGGCACGGAGATCGAAGGCGGTCTGTTGTCAGAGATCTTGGCTCCTTTTTCCCTCTTTGTCCAGATTAGCAATTTTTTCCATGTTCTCGATGTGCTGCAGGTACTCTTGCTAGTCGCGATTACCACCATCTTTCAAGTGCTGTCACCGCAAGCCACGTGCACGAAAATCAATGGATCACCTACGTGCACACATTTGCACACATTCACAAGAACAGCAGGAGGACAAACAGACTGAATGAAAGTATAAAACCAGAAGTCAAACCAGCCACATCCAGGAGGCCCTCTGTGACGCACGTTACACCCACTGGAACCAACACACACCGAGTTATTCCAGGCAACGCCCGGTGCCCGAAGCCCCGCCGCTCACGAAGGGAACAAGCACAGCCCTCCGAGGATGCACTCATTTGGAACGTCCTGTGAGTCCTGGGGCTGGCACCGCTTTCGTCATGGCGTAGACAGACCCTGTGCCGGTACTCCGCACACCGGCGGCGCTGGAGATGTTGACCTTACGATGTGATGATCGGCTTAGGAAGCGATAGCAGTCAGGGCAGTCATTATACACAGAGCTTCAAATGAAAACCACCCAACGCCACAAGCAGCTGCACCGAAAGTAAAGTCATTGTGTGATGCTTTTCGTCTTCCTCGTCCTCCTGGTCTTCGTCGTCGATGTCATCGTCGCAGCTGCAGCTGTCGGTGCACTCTTGGTCCGATGGACATTATGATGGCTGTTCGCCTTGGTAGAAGCAGTATCAGCCTGTCTTAGTGTTGGGATTGGAACTGATATGATTCGCTTGTTCTTGTACAGTTGTATGGCGAGTTTTCGTCGTCGTCGCTCGAGTGGCTGTAACATCAGTAGCAGTGGTCATTTCACCCTAAAGGTTAGGAGAAGGAGCACACGAAAAACGAGAGAGCACACCGATCACCGAGTCTCTTACGTACCACGACGCCGTCCAACCTGAAACCTAGCAACCCGAAGCCCGAAGCCTAATTATAAAGCATGACCGTCACTCACATCTCGAAATTTGCCAATGCCCAAGGTCGAAACCCTCAACGTTAGGGACACCCCACCAAGCCGCGACAGACGCCCGTGATGAGCGCTCCAGCATGGGCTTGAACATCTTACCTTGGGCATGACTTGTCTAGTCAATACCAGAAGGATAGGCCGATGAGTAAGTCTGCTACGGCTCTGGCGTATGCAATATCCAGCTTTGCCAACGTCATCTCACTATGTAATTCGGGCCTACGATTGCCTGTCAAAGTCTGTGTTCGTACGGTTTTAAACCCCATGTTTGTCCCACCAGCCTTCTGGTAAGAGGCGGCTTGACACTTGGGCTTCGGCCGGATTTTCTGCAACAGCAACATTCGCACACGCCGTGTTAAACGCGAAAAGTCATAGAGTCACGATGTTGAGAACCGTGACAACGAAGGATACTATAGCGTCCGCCGATTGAAGCATCGATGCTCGATGGGATTTTTGCGCGAGATATTCTGCTTCCGCTTCTTCTTTTGCTCATTATGTTCCTGTGCTGGGCATTTCTGCCAGGAATCAGGAATTGCAGTTAATGCAGCTTCGAAGGTACTTGGGCTCTGGACATGTTTTGCAAAGCCCTTGTTCAGATCTCAGCCTTTCCTCTGCCACTCTGCTCCCAAGGCACACAGAAACCAGCAGGAGTCGAGGTTAGTGCGCATCATGTTGTAGTACTCCGCCTCAGTGGCCTTCCGCGTGAGCTCAAGGAACCCGAGAGCTCGCAGGGCACGGCCAAAACCTAGAGTCGAAAACCTCTGAAGCGAAGACAAACTCATGGGTCCGAAGGCCGACAGAGCGATCTGAAGAGGTGCGCAGTCCTCGTGAATGGGCTTTCGGACATTTGTGCCGACATTGTTCACAAGGCCATCCAGGGAACCGCCCCAAAGCTTCTCCACATATGCAACAAGCACCTGCCCAGGCAGACATGACTTCTACTGCTCCCTCAAGCACGTACGAACATATGTACGTATGAGTGATTGCGAATAATGTTGCTGCCAGACTCAGTCCCCAGAATCCTTAGAAACACCGCCACCGTTTTGGGTCGGCCTACTGCTTTACAGGACCTTAAGCACACAGCTACCTCTGTGCCTCATGTTCAACTCAATGCCGTGCTGGTGGCACTGATGGAAACGTACAAAGCTGCTGAAATGCCACATATGTGCTACGTGCGCATCGATGTAAGCCGGCATGACTCCCCATCGATATGTTTGCATCAGTTGGGTAGCGTCTTGAACCATCCGCAACTTAAATGGACGGTAGAAGCACTAGTATCAGCAGTGCAGAGCAGTATTAGTAGTATTAGTAGTATTAGTCGTCGTAGTAGTAGTAGTAGTAGTAGTAGTAGTAGTAGTAGTAGTAGTAGTAGTAGTAGTAGTAGTAGTAGTAGTAGTAGTGGTCGTAGTGGTAGTAGTAGTAGTAGTAGTAGTAGTAGTAGTAGTAGTAGTAGGAGGTAGTAGCAGTAGTAGTAGTAGTAGTAGTAGTAGGAGTAGAAGTAGAAGTAGGAGTAGTAGTAGTAGTAGTAGTAGTAGTAGTAGTAGCAGTAGTAGTAGTAGTAGTAGTCGGAGGAGCAGTCAACGTAATCGGACTTGGTGAAGGAGCAGGACTAGCAGCAGTGAATAGTGGAAGCAGCAATAACAGCAGCAGCAAAAGTAGTAGCAGCAGCAGTGGCACTAGCGGTAGCAGTAGCAGTAGAGCAGTAGCAGTAGCTATAGCAGTAGCCGGGCCGTAGCAGTAGCGGTAGCGGTAGCAGAGGGAGGAGTAGTAGCAGTAGTAGCAGTAGCAGTAGGCAGCACTAGCACTAGTGCTGGCATTAGCAGACTAGCACTGGCACTGGTACTGGCACTGGTACTTGTACTGGTACTTGTACTGGTACTAGTAATACTAGTAGTCGTAGTAGTGGTAGTAGTAGTGGTGGTAATAGTGGTGTCACTAACAGAAGCAGCAGCGGCAGGGTCTGCGGCAGTGGCAGGAGCGGAAGCAATGGCAGTCATGCAGACGTACATACATACATGCAAGCATAAATACGTAGATGCATCCATACATACATGCAGGCATACATACATGCATACATACAGGCACATGCACATACGTACACAAAAGGAAAGACACAGGCACATACCACCTGCCTACACATGTACATAAAGACGAACATACATACATACATATATACATACATACATACATGCATATGATGTGCATGAATACTAACTTACTGTACTTGAAGAGGTTCATGCATTCACTGGGTATGAATGAAGAAGTCTAGCTCTGTGTAAACGCAGGTGGCCTCACGTCCTTCCTTCGTGGAGATGTCGGCAGCAACGCCGGGAATTGGGCGCTTCATCAGTGTTGTCAGAGATGCGCAGGTCTCCTGTGGAAGTTTAAGGTTCAGTGATGTTCGGGCTGTAGGATTTACTGTACAGACTCGACTAGAGTTAACATGAACGTTTAAGGTGTTTTGATTATGGTGCAGGGCTTTGGGACCAGCATTCAGGGTCTAACGGCTACCGGGGCCCACTTGCAGCATACAGTCACGACATTCATAATGTGCAGCATGGCACTCTATGTCAATGGTAGCACACCGTAGGACACACAAAGTTGATTCAGCCACATCTGAAGCCTAGGTGTGCACACATGTTGCACAGGGGCACGCAGTAGGCAGGCAGGCAGGCAGGCGGGCAGACAGATAGTCGAACAAACAAACAAACAAACAAACAAAGACACACACCACAAAGAACAACAACAGCCCAACAAGCACCACAACAACCACAACAAAAATAGCAGCAGCGGCAGCGGCAGCGGCAACGACAACGAGCACGACCTCAACAACAGCACAAGCAACGACAACAACAGCAGCAGCAACAATAACCTCAACAGCAACAGCAACACCAACAGCAACAGCAACAACAACAACAACAGCAAGTATAAACGCAATCATATCAACAAAGCCACCACCACCACAACAAGAACAACAACCACAACAAACACAACAACCACAACCACAACCACGACAACAACAACCACGAGAACCACAACCACAACCGTAGCCACAACAGCAGCAGCAGCAGCGGCAACGACAACAACCCCAACCCCAACCCCGACAACGACAACAACCACCAAGACAATCACGACAGCGACGGCAACGGCGACGGCAAGGGCACGGGCAGCAGCAACAGCAACAGCAACCACAACTACCACAACTACCACATCAACAGCCACAACAGCCACAACAACCGTAACAATAATCACAGCCACCACAACAACATAGGTATACACAGCAGTCGCCTGGCCTCCACCTCGGCGGGTTTGTGCGACATGATAACCTTTGCATCGGATCATCAGGTCTCTAAAACTCGTTGAGAACCAGTTTCGGAGCGAAGACACAGCCCCAACGATGTCACTGGCATTTTCTGGGATTGCTTGGCCCGACTGGTGAAAGAGAACTACTGAAGCTGTGAACGACATGCAGCCTTCAGACCTGTTGGCAACCGCACCTCTGGTGTTCGGACTGGGACGGGCCTACAACTAATCTGACATGTTCTAGCCTTCTTCATCGCTGTTCTCTCCTTCTTGCGCAAATTAAACCCTACCTAATGCCGATTTTCTGTCGCCCTAAGACCTTAACACCCAAGCCAAATACCCCAACAACCTAAACCCAATGCTAAAGGTCTAGCACCCTAGTGCCTAAAGACCTAAACCTTCATCAACACTTCATGAAACCCATAAACGCGTATTGAAAGAAAGCCCTAGCATGAAAGCCAATTAGACGAAACCCTAGCATGAGCCACGTATCTACAAACAACAGAATCGGAACCCAGTGACAACGGCCTAGTAACTCAGCCTATGCACAGCCCTGCATGCACCCTCAGGACCTTGATGTAGGATCAACCTGATAAGGAACCCGAGGACTGATATAGGTCGATATTCAGGCTTCTCTAATGCATAACCCTGTAACCCTTTACAGTACTCATTAGATGAAGCCTTATAGCCCGCCCTTATGGGGCCCTCTAAAGGAACCCGTTATAACAACTACAACTGCCACCTTAAACCCTAAAACCCCAAATCTATAACTGACACCCCTTGTTCCCGGCGAGCGACGACCTCCGCGCCGAGCTGCAGCATCTCCTTGGCCACGGCCAATCCGAGGCCTTGGGTGGAACCTGCAGAGAGGCTTTAGGGCGTACTTAGAGGTTCATGAGACTTAGCAACTAGGGTTATACTTAAGGTAGCTACACTTATATGTACTTATAATCCCAACTAGGGTACTTATAACTGTACTTATATTAAGTCCCATGAACCTCCAAGTACGGATTACGGTGTACCACTGAAGGGTGTAGGGTTTAGGGTCTAGGGTTTAAGGTTTGGGTTCGAAACTTCGGTGATAGTCGTCTCACTCCACCCCTTGTAGGAGTACTAGCAACTACTGGTAAAAATCATAGCAAAGACCTGAAAGTTAATCATGACGACTACTACTAATGAGAACCAGTACTGGTAAGGAAACACCACAGTCCACAGTAATACGACAAGCAAAAGTCATATCAGACCATGGTAGTAGAAACTAGCAACCACAATACTAGCAGTCTCAGCTTCAACACTAGCAACCAGAAATGTATATGTATATATATATATATACAACACTATGTATAACTATTATTGGTGGTATCAAGCAAAGACGGCACATTTGAGCAGCCGGCCGGCCTGTCACGACAGCCTTGAAGCCATTAAGCGACCACCTGGATGTCGAAGCCATGGCGGTGGCGCGCGATGTCAAAAGCAGTCCAAGCTACAAAGCTGACTGAACAAGCTTAGCCTTACAGAAGGTGGCAGATCTTTTCTTCCTCAAGCTTGTGGCCTTCCTGCAGCTTGGAGCCAGAGTCAGCCAGAACTTACTGTCGGACGCAAGAACGCTGACGCAGGCTCCTTTGAGGCACAGCCAGGCCGACTATGAGGACTTCACGCAGTCGGGCTGCCGGAAGTCATACTTGACAAGGGAAAGCTATGGGGATTCCTGGCATATTGATCTACGCAGGAACTCTTTTGGTTCTTTGCCGGCTGCATCAGAGAAAGTCCGCTCCTTTCGAAGCCTTTGGGAGTGGGTTTTGTGAGTTATGGGGTGCTGTCAGCATCACCAAAGCGTCCAGGCCCTCTGGGCCCATGGAAGCAGGCCGAAGGGGAAGCGAGGCACCAACGGGGCACCCAGGTTTCTGTAGCAGTCCACGGTATCTTTGCATGGCAGCTTTGAAGTTCTCGTGGCAGGGCAAGTAGAGGCCGTACTTCTTGCTGAGGGGTCGGCACTTGCTGAAGTGCTCCCATGCGGCCCCCTGCTGTGTTTGTTCGAGGTTTCGCCTGGCTATCGCCAGATCCGTGTACTTGTCCTGCATGGTGTGAAGTGCGGCAGACATCTGATCCCTTGCAATCTCGAAGCGTCGCATGCCCTCCGCAAATTCCGCCTCACCATCTGGCTTCTTTGCTAGCAGTGTCTGCGCAGAGTACTCATCCAGGTTGTTCCAGAACTCCTGCCCGTGACAAAGATGCATGACAAACCGATCGGAACCGACAAATTGTTAGAGTAGATGTGCATGAGCATCTGTCGATGCAAGTGTGACACTGAGCTTGGCGCTCCAACTTTACCCAGAAGCTTCGCTCACACTCCAAATCAGGTAGACACAGAGCCACATCCAGCATGCTCATGACACGATCCAACCGCGAAGCAACCAATGTTATTGCGGCAGTCGCGCTCGACATGGACCAAGAACCTTTGGAGACCTTGCTAGAGCAATTGCTTCCATATGGGAGTTTCACCCTAAGTAGTGGAATCCTTATTATAAGGACCCCAGATAAGGCACCCCTACTGTTGATGATATAAATCCTGCATTACCTTAAGGACCCTAAACTATGGGAATTACCGTCTATTCCTTATTATGCGTCATGCAGGATATATATATATATATATATATATATATATATAGACACATATATATATATATATATATATATATATCATCAACCGTATTTTACGGAAACTCCCATATGTTGTACAAAAGGACAACATCGCGACGACCGCTCCTAAACCCCGCGGCACCAGACCTTCTCCAAGTCTTAAACCCCGACTGAGTCAATTTGAAACAGCCCTTATTGTTGTGTGGCGTTTGGTTTGTTATGCTGCGAAAGATAGCACTTCAGGAGTTCTGTTCCAGCCGAATCCAACTTTTGGAAAGGAGCCTGGAACATACCAACGACCTCTGCGCGCGCCGTAAACCTCAAGCATCCACCATGCGCGGCGCCTTGTCCCCTTGATGCAAGGTGCTCTTGAACACGGGCGGGTATGTGCAGGAGCATCCTCAGGAGAAGGCTCAGGCTTCAGGATTTAGTGAAATTGGTGGTTCTGGCAATACAGTATTAGTATGAACTGAAACTGAGCCGCAAGCGTCGGTTTCCACTAGCCATGGCGCTTGTAGGGACCCTGATGATGGCAATCATATACTTACTACTTGGCTTTTATGATTCAGTATAGGATGGTCAGGTCCTGGTGAATTTGTACAGGTGTTGGTCTTCTGAGATTCACAATCTTGCCGTCCAATTCCCCAGCAACCCTGCTAGGATATTGAATTTCTGTCGGGATGCGTGCCCAACCTGACATCCTGCGGCCCGCTCACTTGCCCCATTCACTAACCTTTGTTCGCCCACCGACTCAAGTTCCGAACCAGCCGGGCAAGTGAGGAAAGTTAGGCAAGTGGAGGACTACGCTTGTTTTTTCCAGGAGGCAAGAGGTGCAAGCGAGGAAAGCAGGGGAAAAAAAACAACCTTTCGACCACCAAGCGAGGCAAGTGGAGCAACAGCAAACAGTGGATCCCGCTGTTGCTCGCCATGAGCAAGTCCGCATGCACGACTAGCATCTTATGAGAAGGTGCCCATCTCTGCGTATTGAAAAATGGCCAGCTTGTATCTCAAATATATGTTTCTGAGAAGGAATCAATTTCGAACTTCTGTATACATACATATATATATATATATATATATACACACGCATACATATGTGGCCCTACAGATATACACACACACATCCAGTACAGACATACATATGTACATGTACATATATGCATACATCTATTCATATATGTATATACATGGATACCATCGGGAATGCTTAAGTTTGCCTCTTCGGGCTGCTGTCGAGCCGCTGTTGCCCACGATGTCCACGCCGGGTATCTCGCCCCCGGGGTCCTCGGCCAGGCCGTCGACCTGCAGGGTCTCCGCACAAACCCAGACCTCCCAAGATCCCTTTATTGAAGGAAAATACACATATGATATAACACAAAATGGTATAACACAATATACCGTTATTATATTATATATATATATACACACACACACCTTAAAATATGGGAGGACGGACCCCTACTGTAATTTGTTTAAGGTATGTTCCTTAATTAAGGGATACTTGGAAGGTCTGGGAAGCTGATCACCCTTCACACTTTGAAAAGAAGTACTTACCCAACCCAGCTTTGGACGAATACAACTTAAGATGCAAAGAAACTATAAGGGAGTTTCCGAAAATTAGGGGTACCTTATTTGGGGTCCTTATAATAAGAGTCCTACTATTTAGGGTACTATATTAGGGCCGCTTTTTTCGGAAACTCCCATAACTTCATCTTGAGCACCCTGTAGTGGCCTGACCCCAAGATGAGACCTCGTTCTTGGGGGTGGGCTTGGAGGTTCATGGGAATTACCTAAACCCCCCAAAGTAGGTCGCTAAAATAATGGCCCAATACCTATGCAAGGCTATTATTCTACATACTTTTGGGGTCCAGGCAGTAACTACTTGAAGGGCTCCTCAAAAGGCTTCAGAGACGCAGGAAGACGGGGCGAGGAATTACAAAGGTACTAATGCTTGGAGGTTCATGGGACTTAGTAACGACAGCTATAAGTACCTTAACTGGGGTTATAACTAGCTATAGGTATAGCCCATGAAGCTCTAAGGGGGCTTGTTTTTGGGACCGTTGGGAGCAGTACGCACGCTCGGGTGCGGTGCAGAGGATCAAGCTGACTAGTGATCTGCATCGACAGTATGGTGCCTTTCCCAGCCTAGATCATCACCCTTTGCAGGTTCTATGCTTATTGACTTCCCCTAATTTGGCGCCACAGATCCCGAATGGTCAACGGTTGGCAAACTCCGCCTGCACAGGTGGTGCCTCCTCCCCAAACAGCAGCGAAAGTGCCTCCGCAGGGGCGGAAGCAGATGTAAGAATCTGCCAGACTGTTCCGTCCCTATTGATGCGCGCTTCAGTTAGCACTTGGTGGGCAGTGTGAACACGTGATATTTTGCCTGACCCATGGCTGCCGGCAGTTGAGGTGTTGGCCAATGACAGGGCTGGAAGATCCGATTGCTACAAACTTGTCATGCTGAATCATGTGCAGCTTTGCCTGGTATTGTACTGACGTCTTGCTGCTCTCATGTTCTGCCCAGGTCCCACATAAGTAAGCCAACTGTCCACACCAACGCTGTGCCATAATTCCACAAGCAGTATCAAAACACGACAGCAAGCTCTGCGCTGGCTTCCTATGTATCCTGAAACGTCTGCCCTGCATTCTCAGTATTCATCAACGTCGCCGTTTTGCTTCCAGCAGCACGCCAGAAGGCCTAAACTGAGGAAAGCTTGAATGGAAGCTCCGTGCGATAACCAGGAGAATATGCAGTGATACTGCAATGCGGTGAGATCATGGCGTGGAACACGGGGCTCCCTTTCAAGGTCTCCTTGGCAACCTGCTGAAACGGAACAACGCGCGCCGACTGGGCAAGCGTGAGATGCAGACTGCCGCACAGGGCTGACACCTGCCGAACCCTACGCGCAATGTCTTGGCTCTAGTGCTTGCTTCTAGGTTTTAGGATCTGCTAATGTGAGCTCGGCCGTACTGACCTTCGCAGAGAAGGTAGAACGATCGCAAACTCGGAATGTTGCTGTTCACCAGAACCGTCAAAGCACATTTTGTGAGAGAGGTCTATGGCTCAAAGTGCTGTCATCGCTACTCTAAAGCACGACACTCTTGTACAGCTCCTAGTGGTTGTAGTATAGGGATTGGAAAGGAGTAGTATCGCGAGGCTGCTTTGATGCTGACGGACTCCCAAGGAAACGGACACGCTGCCCTCCTTGAATCCCGGATTTCAGCGGCTCGGGACAGCGGGAGCCAACGTCGGATCGGCAGCAATCGCGGCTTCACGGTCCTTCCCCAGAGACTCCAAGATCCCTTACTGAAGATACATTCCCTAAATCACCATTAACCCTAAACCCTAAACCCTAAACCCCTAAACCATTAGGTATCCTACTATAATTTAAGGTATATTCCTTCATTAAGGGATACTGGAGTCTCAGGGTCCATGACTCGAGAGAGCCGAGAATCGATGCAGGAGGAAGGCATGGTGTTCTATAGCTTCGTAAACACCGAATACCTATACTGTACTGTCTAGGGTTTAGGGTTTAGGGTTTAGGGTTTAGGGTTCCCCAAAACCCCATTCGAATTATTGAGGCCCCTGTGCCTATCTTACACAAACAAGACCTGAAACCTCGCTATTTATGCTTCGCAGGAACATTTCATGTATGTGCTTTCGCCGACATACGCCGTCTCTTTCTTGCTGCGGCTCCTTGATGAACTCCCGGGCCGAAGGCAAGAACTCCTCCATCTTGTCCATGAACCTTTGGTTGTTGGCACCTTGGGACTTGGGCTTGACTTCAGACTCCAGAATCTCAGAATGACCTCATAGCTTTTGGTTGCAGTGCTACGTTTTGAAAATCCCCTATGAACGTTCTTCTGCACAACATTTCTAGTAAAAAATCAGCGTGCCACAAACCTTGCGAGCGTTTGGGACGTAACTGGTAAATCGTCCGTCAAAATAATTCTTTTTTGGCGGGGGGGAGGGGGGGGGGCGCATTTGGTATTATTACACATAACAAGGAACGCTCCAGAATAGTATAGGTAACCATTACGGCCCCTATGATAATTGTGCCGACATTGTAAGGACAGGACTGGACAAAGGCCCCAAAGCTGCACACGCAACCATCTCTGCACACCCGTGATGCAGGGGCCTTAATAATTAAAACAGGGTGTTGGGGCCCATTATCTGATAGTTATAATTAATAGGGAACCCCGAGAAAATGTGATTGGTATTTATTTGAGGCCCCCATATTTCCCGAGTAAGTGCCAGACCATTCCAAGTCGTGAGCAGCTTGCCTTCCGAATAGACGGCGAACATCGGGGAGATTCTTGCTCGCAAGACCTTGGCGCCAGAGCGAGGCAACTTTCAAAACAGCTCTTGAATGTGCCGCTTGATTGCCTTATTGCCTTGGCTTCATTCGTATTCGGACGTTCCTCGTCGCATTCTGTCAGGTCTAGGACTAGGAGGTTGCAGTCGAGAAATTCTTCATCTAGGCGGCTTCGGAAATCTCATCGGCTTCTCGCCCTTCCAACAGGTACACGAAATGTCAAACCCCCTGTGGCCTTCATCCTGCCACCAAAGCCCTAAACGGCCCTGTTTAGAGCTAGTGGCCCTTCTAGAAACCCCTCTGGTACTCTTATGGTATGCCTTCGCCTGTGAAAATCCTAAACCCTAAACCCTTCATTCCCTAAGCCTAAAAGGGCCCTGAAAAGTTCCGGGGCCCGGTCCTCCTTCGCATAGTGCTTGCAGGACTCGTTCTCGTTCCCAACGATCTTTAAGAAGGTCGTGTCTTTGTAGACTTTCGCGTACTTCTCATATCTAGGGAGGAACGCCTGGCTGCGGCCGGGCTTTCTGGATGCGGGTAAACATAACAAATGTAACATATGTAGACTTAGTGAGGGGCCAACGGGCACCAGCAAGGCAGTACATCAGTTCTGAATAAGCCAGGTTGACGAACGAAAGCATGCTTTGTAGTTGCTCTGATGCGGTGGACGTGCGTCCACTTGCCGTACCCAGCTGGGAATGACATAAGATATTGATTAGTCAGACTTAAAGCAGGAAAGACAAAATCAAATGCCCTACAACATGTTCGGCCCGACAGTTGGGGAACTAAGCTTCACCCTGAAACTGAAAGCTCATCCTGAAACTACCTTTCCATGCTCCCAGCCTTACAAGGTCTGCACCAAGTGAAGGCCAGCTTCACCACCTGAAAATCTCGAGGGCCATACTCGAGATGGACAGAATCATAATGAACGACGAGTAGCACGAAGAGTAGCAGCCACAGGTTGGCATGCCACGGTGAAAGTAGATGGTCATAATGACGATGCTGATGATGTTCGTGGTGCTGACTGGTTTTGCAGGATGTGGAGTCTAGAGTCCTGCAGTGGTTAAGCAGACTACCATACAAGGTCCGAAGCGCAGAGTCATAGGAATGCAGATGCTGACTGGTTGAGCAAGCAGCCTACACAAAGGGAACTGTTTCGTCCCACTGTTTTGACCCTCTGTTTTGACCCTCCATTTCCAGTGACCCAGAATCAATGCCCCAATAGTCAGCAGCTCCTCTGTAGACTCAGCAGACTGCAGAGCCCGGCTCCTGTCGCTGGGGAACCCGACCACATCCTTTCCCGAAGCGACGATGGCATCCAACTCCGCTTCACTATGGACCTGCCATCCACCGGCTTACGCGTGCAGCCGGTCAGAAGCCTTCAAAGAGTTTGAGCTCTGGTACACTTGCTCCGCTGTGGGCACAGCCAATCCAGCGGTCTTAAATGCTTTAAAACCCTGCTTGACTGCTCGATTGGTCGGATCCGTGGAAGAGCTGCTGGCAATCTTTGGAAAGTCCGGAATTACTCAGCACATGTCCATTCATGCGCCTTGGGAAAAGTACAGAAAGCTTCATGGCTCACGAATCTGCAGTTGCAGCCACATTCCCTTCGGCTCAAACAGGGTTTAGGGTCTGCACTTCCGTAGAGTCTCTTAAGTTAGAGCACAAGCCCTGTAGAAAACCCTGCTCTCATGCGGAAAAAGACCTCACACGAAGAAACCATGAGGCACCGTGGTGATGTGGCCCAGCATGCCGTCCGCAGCCTCATCCGAGGCCTTGGGGGATTTACGAAAAGAAGTATGGAAACGAAGAACGGATATGTAATATCAGTGAATATAAACACACAGCGCGTGATTGCTTGGACTTACGTCGCTTGATTGTGCAGCAGCTACAAATGCGCTTTCAATTGGTGGGGGGGTACATTGCAAGTAGTACTAGTAACTAGTACTACTGACAACAATCCATGGTCGCCTGCAGCAGAGATAGCAACGAAAGAAACCTCGCCCCGCAAATAAGTCAAAGTAGGTAACATTTACAGACCTTAGGCCCCAAAGTAAGTACTGTATTGTTCTTCTACTCACTCTACCCTAAACCCTAAACCATAAACCCTAAACCCTAAACCCTACACCCCAAACCCTATAAATCTAATTCCCATCCTTGGAGCCTTGGGGTGATAGTTGGCACAGAACCGCGCCTGAACTCTCTTTGGAGTCGTCTCCAGGTACCGAACAACCTGACAAAACAGGAGTTTCCGAAAATTAGGGGTACCTTATTTTGGGGTCCTTATAATAAGGATCCTACTATTTGGGGTACTGTACGAGGGTCCCTATTTTCGGAAACTCCCAAACAGGAAAGCATGCTCGGATATGCTCGGGTTTAGGCCTTTGAGTTTCGCTTAACGGCCAGAAACTTACCTGTGGTTAGTAGCGAATGGAAGAATGGTAGTAATAGTAGTTATAGTTGTACCCCATTCCTTCATTCCCTACTAACCGAAGGTAAGGATAGTAAGTAAGGTTATAAGTACCCTAATTGGGTTTTAACTAATTTTCAGTATGGTTACCTTATTTATAACCCCAATTACTAAGTCCCATGATCCTTTAAGTAACGGCCAGAAATAGAGGCTTTCGGGTTTCGGTTTAGCCAGGCAGGCAGCCGATGAGCTTCACTGCACCAGGGCCCCACGGTACCCTTCCTAAAGGCTTGACGGTCCTTCATGCTGGTTTCAATGAGTTTCAATCAAGGCTTTCTAAGGATCTAGGAGGACCATGGCAGAACAAATGGTTGTTTGCCAAAAAATTCAGGTCCTTTCTGGGGTCCCTGATATAGTACGGCAGCTGATATTTAGGGTACCCAAAACAGAGCCATGATTTTGACAACTACCCAAAAACCCTAAACCCTGCCGAAATTGCGGACAGGAGCCTACCTGGCCCCGGGCCCCTGAACTCCCAAGCACCCCCCAAACCTTGCCCCAAACTCTCAAATCCCAGAGATCCCCAGATCCAAAACGCTGCGTCTTATCTCCGGTCCTTGCCCCCGCAACCCTAATATGGGGGCCTTAGTAATTGGAACTGGGTTTTGGGGCCGACTATACTATAATCAAAATAAAAGGAAACCCCCAAAATAGTATAGGTAATTACTAAGGCCCCTATATGCAACCCCAACACTGCAACCAGCAAACCCCTGAGTTTGCTCCGCCTCGGCCAACTCTAGGTGAGTTCGGGCAAGCCCAAGAAAGTCAGCAAAATCGATGCCGTCATGACCTCGGCCGTTCAGGGGTTTGGCATGCAGAGTTGTGACATTTCGGCAATCTTCAACGTCGAAATGCTGTTGGTAGCTCGCCCTTGCCGACAACTCAAATCATTTGCCAAAAGCAGTTCAAAGTAACACCAATCTCTGCAGTCTGATATAGGTCAGAAACATCCCGAAAGCACGCACTCCGAACTCCGGTTTGCTAGAAGAAACTCTGTCTGTCAGTGTCTCACCGACATCGGCTTCGTCTACGATCTGATCGAGCTCCTGGCTGGGAGGAGGACACGCAGAGTCCCGAGATTTAGGGCAATTGTTTCGGACACGGATCTGGGCCGTGCACTAGCCGTCAGTTGTAGAGCTCTGTCAAGAGTGCTCGTTAGGCTGCCAGCAGACATTGACGAAAACAGCGGTTGCAACGACTGCACATGTGCATCCCCCAGAGCGTAGAACCAGAAACTCCAAAGCCTGCAAGCGCACATACATGTGTGTGTGTGTATGTGTGTGTGTGTGCGCATACAGATAGATAGATAGATAGATAGACAGTAAATAGACAGACATAGAGCTCCGAATGGCTCACAGATCACCACATGAGACCTAATGTGACTTCAACCCCTGGCGTGTAGGGGCATGAACACGACATGGAGGATGAATTGTAAGAAGCAAAACAGAACAGCAACAGAACTCGTGACGATGTTCTGTCATCTTCACCTTTGCGATTACTGATTACTGCTACTCTTGCAGGATTGTTGCATACTTTCTACAGCCTTACACCCCCTGCAGATTTACAGGATGGGCGAAGCTGTGTGTACCGCAATGACCCTCACAAGCTTTCCTTGTGATCCGAGGTCTTTCGCCACTAAACAAATATGGCCACCAGCTTAAGCCCTAGTGACCCCAGTGGCGTTGCACAATAACCCTGCAAAAAACCTTATCCCTAAATGCCGTTCTCGCTGTTTGTTTCTTCTGACAGCTTTTCCATGAAAATTGAGACATCGTGCTGTTTCCGTTGTTCAAGGCGCTCCGTTATTATTATTGCACAATCCTGGCTGGCCCAGGTGCGTCATTGAAGCAAGCCACCGTCCTCTTTCTCGGGCCCCAAAAAGGCACAGAAGCAAAAAAAAGGGATAGGGATATCCCAAAAAATCCCATTATAATGAAGCCCAATAAGGTGGGGATGTCCCCATAAAACGCTTATGCTTACATCCTTTTCCGGGTCCCTAACTTTGAGCAGTGATGTTAGCAACACCTGAAAGCAAGGCAGCGGTGGGCCTCGGCAGAGAAATGCTTCCCCAGGCCAGCGAAAATCTGAGCCAGGGCTTGCTAGATGAGGCCGGGGCTGGGAACCAAAAGCGAGTTGGCGCGAGTTGGTTTGTATATGTGCACCTATACACATAATCAGGTCACGCAGGGTGCGCATCCAGGTAAACATGAGTCATATACGTTCTGTGCGTGGGTGTGAGCTTGTATGCATGTATATTTCGGGTAAGTTGATTTGTTACGGATGCGCTGTTACTGAGAGTTTAGATACGGGCAAGTTGTCCGGGGCACCAATAAATATACGCTCCAAGTGCTTGTTCCAGGACTGCCTGAGCATGCACCGTCGGGCAGTTGTTCTTTCCTTGCAGTGGAAATCTTACATTCCACCTGCTGTTATACCGTACTACTAGACTCTACCATACTATACTACTAGTACTATACAATACTACACTCTACTATACTATACTAGCTTTAGTTTTACTATATCTTACTGTACTATACCATACTAACTACCGACCGACAGTCCGCCAGACTTCCGGCCGCCAAGGCTGCAAATGGAACCTTAAGACCAACCCGTCCGAATGTCAACACTCAAACTTAAACTCTGATCCCGTTTGGAAACACTATACTATGCTATTATACTATGCCGTACGACACTGTGCTACACTTTAATACACTACACTACACTACACTCTAGCACACTTAAGCTTTACTATACTATCCTACACTCTAGCACACTTAGTACTATATTTTGCTATACTACACTCTACTACACGATACTAGACGGCACTATACTGTACTGACCCTATACTAAACTACACTACGCTGCACAGTAATACACTATACTCCATTACTACTACACTCTACGAAACCAAAACTAACCAGGGTCCTCAACCCGAAGCCCTCAACTCCTGATGGCCTTGCCCAGGGTCTCCCGGGAGATCAGGCCGTCGCCCTCATCTACACCGCTAAAAGCCTTCTCGTATTCCTGCCATGGGCTTCAGGGTTGATGGTCTGGGGTTGGCCTTAATAAGTACCTACATTACTTTTGGGGGTTCCTTATCATAACTACAGTAGAATGGGCCCCAAAATCCTATTCTAATTATCAAGGCCCCCCACATTATAGTACTCTTATAGATCCCTTATAGACCCCTTTTTAAGATCCCTTTAAAAAGGAACCATTACAGGTTTAGGGTTTAGGGCCCTGGGCTCTTGGGAATTCGAGGCCCGTGAGGCTCTGGAGGCCCTACTTGGAGGTTCATAGGACTCCTTAAAGGGATCTATAGGGTTCCTTAAGGGGGTCTATAGGGTTCCTTAAAGGGATCTATAGGGTTTAAGGTTTAGGTTCTACTTGGAGGTTCATAGGACTTAGTAACTAGGGGTTTAGGGCTCCTTTTTTTGAGGGCACTATTGTGCTCTATAAGGGGCTTCCTTTCAAGGGTTTAGGGTTTAGGGTCTACTTGGAGGTTCATGGGACTTAGTAAGTACAGTTCTGAGTACCCTTATGGGGATTATAAATACACATAAGTGTAGTTACCTTAGTTATCACCCTAGTTACTAAGTCCCATGAACCCTAAGGCAATAGCAACCACGATCATGGGAATGGTAGCTTTGTAATTCTTCAGGACGCTTGCAATCAAACTCGTGGATGCCGGGTTCGGGCTGTTGGGGACTTTTGCTGGGAGTCGGGGGGGGGGGGGGGGGCCAGCAGGAAACGAGCACTTCCCCCGTGTCGGCGCGAATCATCTCAGGACTATGACTAGCTTCATCGGCCTCCATGGAACTTCCACATACGACCATCCAGGTACGTTGTCAGGTACGTGATTGACATCTCGCGACATCTCTGGTGTTCTGTCGGAACACTTTGATCCAATCTACACCACAACCTTAAGCCCCAAATCTTCAAGCGGACAACCTACCGGTCCCGCATCCATGCTGTTAATGGCCGTACCTCGAGCTTCCCTTCCAGGAGCAGACCGTCGTGGGCCTCAGGATCTTGGGGATCAGAAGCTACAGTTCAAGTGCACCTGAGAGTTGAGTAAAGTTGAAGGCTGAGGGAGTAGAGGGAGGAGGGTAGTTGCTTTGGGCATGAAGCGATTTGGCCTTTTGTCTGACACCGCCATGACAGAATGTGTCCTGTTGAATGCTTGCAGCTCTGATCCCGTGCTTCCTTGTGTCATGTCTTACAAAAAGCCTAACTCCTTTTAGAAACTCTCGCTGGGACCCTCTGAATGGCACACTAATTCCGTAAAGCCGACACCCAAGCATCCCAAATCTCGTTGAAATTGAAAACCGGAAGCTCTACAGTCTTCCAGAGGTTCGGGCTTCCGATTCCCTTCGAGGGAGATACGAGTTAGTTGTTCAATTCTTCTAGGGATTAGGGATGTTTAGGGTTAAGGGGCTTTCGGATTTCGGGCTTTGGGGGCTTTAGGGTTTTCGGGCGCCGCAGCCTGAGACCCAGGCCAGGCGTCCGAATTCCTTAATTCCAATGCCGTCCTGGACAGCGCAGAGCCACAATGATTCCTACAAGGACTCTTGTAAGAGTTCCTATAAGGGTTCCTGTAAAGGTCTGGGGGGTTCAATGTTTCGAAGCTGCTTTTGCCGGGTTCAGGTCCTGCGGCATTGAGTTTAAGACTTTTCGGAAGTTTCGGTGGTGAGTCCCTTAAGCCCAAGAACATCAACAACCCGACCGAAAGCCAGACAAATCGCAACTCACTATGGCCTCCTCCAAGCATTTTGTTAGCCCAAACTCACTCGTGACCCCTACTTACAAGTACAAGTACCTCAAACTCGGGCTAAAAATGATTATAAGTATAAATATCTTGTCTACAACTACAAACTCCCATGAACTGTCAAGTCCCTGAAACCTTCAAGAAACTCCTACGTAAACAAACCCTTAAGAGGAACCCCAAAACCCCAGTAAGTAGGATTCTTGGCTTTGTTCGTTGTAGTATGACTAAATCCTAAACCCTAGGCCCTAGGCCCTCGACCCTACTAGGCCCACTCCTCTGCGGCATACTGCTTCCAGATCTTGTCCAATGTGGACTCTGCAAGCCAATGCTTCGTCAAGCAAAAACTGTCCGTGCACTCCAGAAGGCTGCGTAATGACCTTAGTGTCAGGTTGAGGGGGGCGCTTAGCCTTTTGAGCTTCGACTTTGGAGCTGGGTTGATTGCTTTCTTTAACTGGATGTAGGGTTTTTAACATTTTAACACGTGCCAAATTCCTGACATTAGCCTACCCTAAACCTGAGCCAAGTCACTCGCGAGGTAACCGGGCCTCCTCCCCTTCTCCGTCCGCAAATGACAGAAAGCGGGCTCGACCTTTCGGAGGAACCGACAACACGTGTGGCGCTCGATAGAAATCGTGTGCGTGTGAGTCTGTCTGTCGGTCTGTCGGTCGGTCTGTCTGTCGGGCTGTCTGTCGGGCTGTCTGTCGGTCTGCCGGTCTGTCGGTCTGTGTGTCGGTCTGTGTGTCGGTCTGTCTGTCTGTCGGTCAGCCTCGTTTTGCATACCTGCGTGCCGCTTCAACCTTTTGGGGACCGCGAGGTGGAATGCATAACTTGCAGTAGCATGCATGTCGAGGCAGAATGCATTGAGAGGCCTCTGATGAGTAGTAGGTATTTAGATACCTAAAGATTAAAGTAGCAATGACACACGTCATTCAGAGGACTGCGCAGACCAAATTCAGAGGCCGAAACCTGCAAACCGGAAGTCTGCAGCCCTGAATCCGAAACCGGTTCCTGAATCTCTCTCTGAGCTTCCAGCCTTTTTCGTCTACCTCCTGAGAATGGAGGGCTTTGCTCAAAATGAATGGAAGAACACCGTAAGTCCTGCCATTATCTGTAAATCTCTTACGGCCAAACAAACATCAGAGCCTAGAGTTCGACGATTGCAGTCTGGCGTTGCGAGGCTCGGGGTCGCAGTGAGAGAGCAGTCCTCGTCAGCTCCCCAATGGAAAAGCGACCACCCGTTCAGCGCTGTCCTACCTGCGTGCAGGGCAAGCAACTATACTGAAATAGAATGTGTCATCTGTAGGTGGATGTTCGGGTGGATGAGGGTATGGCCGGGTAGGGTCATCATAATGATGACCTAGCAAGCTAATCCGGCATGGCACTAGTTAGTGAATGCTCTCAGAACACGGACATGTCACTAGTTGCTTCTCATGCTGAACCAGTCCAACCACAAGACCCACTACAACTTGTACCAACCGTAGAACTCGCACTAGCACAACCACAACCACAACCTGCTGCTACTACTCCTACTACTCCTACTACTCCTACTACTCCTACTACTCCTACTACTCCTACTACTCCTACTCCTACTCCTACTACTACTGCTACTACTACTACTACTACTGCTGCTGCAAGTACCAGCACCAGTACCAGTACGAGTACAGGCACCAGTACTAGCACTGGTGCTAGTACTGCTGCTGCTGCTGTTGTTGCTACCGCTACCGCGACCGCTACTGCTACTGCTACTGCTGCCGCTGCCGCTACTCCTGCTCCAGCTCCTGCTCGTACTCCTACTCCTAGTCCTACTCCTCCGCCTCCTCCTCCGCCTCCTCCTCCTACTACTATACCACCACTTCCACTACTACTACCACGACCACTGCTACTACTTCTACGACTAATTACTACTACTACTACTACTACTACTACTACTACTACTACTACTACTACTACTACTACTAGTTACTACTACTACTACTACTACTACTACTACTACTACTACTACTACTACTACTACTCCTACTACTACCACTCAGAGCACTACTACCACCGCCACCACCGCCACCACCGCCACCACCACCACCACCACCACCACCGCCACCACCACCACCATCACCATCACCACTAACTACGACCAGGACCACGACCACGAGCACTACCACCTCCACTACCAGTACCACTGCGACTGCGACGACGAGGACGACGACTACTACTACTGCTACTACTACTGCCAGTACTATTACTACTTCTACATACACGGTTACGGCTACGTGCACTTCTACGTCTACTTCCACGTCTACTTCTAGGTCTGCCACTACCAAAACTGCCACTTCAACTGATTCTTCTTTTGTTGCTGCAGCTACTGCTAATAACAGCACGTCCACGCCAGTTGACAAGGGAAGCAGTAGTGAACATCTGCCATCGTCCGCCTTTCTGTTGTTGTGGGATGTAGTTCGCCATAAACTTCGAAGCAGAAATGGGAGTTTCCGAAAATTAGGGGTGCCTTATTCTGGGGCCCTTATAATAAGGTTCCTACTATTTAGGGTACTGTCTTAAGGGTCCCCTATTTTCGGAAACTCCCAAATCATCATGGCGCCTGGTACCGGCGCCTGTCGGCGAAGTGCCCGAGGCACGCCGGGGGCCACAAAGGCGTCGGCGACCTGCGGCTGGGTTTGCTTCTAGCTGCTTCAAGAGTTCCTTTTAAGGGCTCCTTCAAGGGTTCCTGAAGATTTGATAGAGTTGGAGGGCTGTTTTTAGGTTCTTGCGGGCTTAGGTTCCCGGTTGAAAAGTTAGGGTTCCTTTAAGGGCTCCTTTTACCGCAACTATACTCACTCCATATGGGCTACTGGGAAGGTTTTCGGGTTCTAGGGATTTCACGGTGAAGGGCTGCCAGTCTCGGGTTTAAGGGATTTGAATGTAAAGGGAACTCCAGAAAGTTGGAATATCATTATCGTAACCCCTTTAAGGCAAATCATTAATCCATATTCCAACTTTCTGGAGTTCCCTTTAGGGGTTTCCTTGAAGGGTCATGTAACGGAGAGTGCTTGCAGAGTGAGGCGGGGGAGGTTACATGGGGACTCGCTAGGACTATGGTTTTACACTTACGTACGGATGGCAAAGCTTATCCGGTTCTTATGAGGCTTACGACAGTTTAGGGGTGAACGTGGCCTTAGCTAGTTGCAGTAGCTATAGAAGCATCCAGATATAGCGCCGAACGAGTGCTCATACATAACGCTTCCTAAACATACCCACGAATCGTCAAGCAGGGCTTGAGTGCCTCCTGATGTCGTTACTTGCAATCCCCTGCTGCGATTTGCTAACATTCGCAACTTTGTGGGTGCTCCGTGCTAGTCAGCCTGCGCTTATGCGAATGATTGGGATAATTCGATTCTCAAAGTTTCTGCGCCCACCACTTCACATTGGGGCACGGCCTTTGTCGTAAAGATGACAATCGTGGTTGCTGAGGCGGTGACTGCTTTTGGGCTCCACTTTCGGACTTTCAGGCTGCCGAAGCAAAGGTTGCTAGTGTAGGGGCCATAGGGTTTTGGAGCCCATGATATTGTAAGTCTACTAAGGATTCCACAAAATAGTATTGGTATTTATTAAGGCCACTATATTAAAGGGTTGGGTTGCGATCCATGGACTTCTGGGATCTGGGTTCGCTGACTTCAATGAAAGCGCAAGCTGCCTGGCAAATTGGGACTCAGACTCCTTGGAACGGTTTAGGGTTTAGGGTTTTCCTCCCCAAATCTGCAACCAAGAGACAGCCGTCATCCTAAACAAGCGTCGCAGAACCGATAACATATCCTGTATGCAAATATATGTATTCGAAGCGTAACCTTTCGGGTCCACCCGATGGCAAGTAAGTACAAGCAGTGGTCTTGTAAGTGCACGAACCGTGCTCCTAAAGAACGTTAATCTTAACCCGAAGCAAAAACCCCAATCCTGGACCTACTGGAATACTACCATGACAAAACATAGCGCCCCTAACAGTGATGGGCTCTTGGACTCCACGCCAGCACGGGCGCAAGAGCGGCAGCAGCCAGAACAGCACATCTCCGCCGTCTGACCCGGCCTGGGGCGCACTAAGCTTTCACGGTTCGAAGGGAGAAGGCTTCTGATATTCTGTTTGCAGTCTCCTATCAACCTGTCAAGGTAAGTATATGTATATGTGTATGCGTATGCATGTCTGTGTGATGCATGTATGTACGTATGTTTGTGTGTATGTGTGCACATATGTGTGTATGCAGATAAGTACGCATGTATGCGTGTATGTCTGTATTCCTGTATGTCTGTGTGTCTGCGTGACTGTATGTATGAACGGATGTATGTAGGTATGCCTGCGCGTGTGCGTGTCGTGCATACGCGGTTAAGTATCTGTAGGTATGTATGTATGTATGCATGCATACATGCAGGTATATGTACCGATATAGATAAACATGTAGATACAGAAATGGAGATAGAAAAAGGCATTGGTACTGACACAGATATAGAGATAGATGCAGATATAGATGCAGATCAAGATACAATCGATATACGTATATACAGACACATAAATGTATGCAGATTTTTGGTGCGTACATATATATATATATACACATGTATGTGTGTATATGTATAAACATACATGTATTTATATGTGTGTGTGTATATATATATATATATATATACACACAGGTATTTGTCTATATACATACATACGCCATGCGCATATATATGTAAATCGACATATGTATAGAGAGACAGTTAGATAGATAGTTAGATACTTGTACAAGACGACGGGACTCATGATAGGCTCCGTCGCGTGCGCGCGGGTGGGTGTGTGTGTGTGTTGTATATAGATAGGGTCAAGATGGGGTTCCAACTGCTTTGGAAAACCCGCTTGGGCTGTTGGCATAGTTAGTGCCTACAGTCTATACTTTACGCGGGATCCAAAGTCTATAAACCCTTACCTGCTTTGGGGTCCTAAGTCTGCATGGGAGCCAAAGGCCAAGCTTGAGGCCCTCGAGTTTTGCCTCAATGCTTCCGACATGGCAGCTCCTAATCAGCTATCACTACGTGCTACTAAATCACGTGGAGTTTTTTGGGTTTAGGACTCCGGGTCTCCACCGAACTGCGCCCTCCCTGATCGTCCAAGGCACATCCGGGCGGCTGTGAAGAACTGGACCCAGCCATGCTAAATCAAGAGATAAATTGAGCAAAGCTCTGCAGACGTTGTCATGATGGTACGATAGAAATACCTGTACACTCTCGTAACGACAGCAATACTATCATTGAGTAGTATCTTCCTTCTTAGCCAAGCGATGAAAGCGATGCCAATGATAACCAATTAAGGGCGGACTAATCTGTCTTTGCGGACGCTACAAGGAGATTCGCAAGAACAGTATGGATGGATCGCAGAAGATTCAGTCTAGACGTAACCGTACTGACACTAGCAATTACTAGCAAGTTTACAAGGTAACTTGACCTCAACGGTCTGCACCAGAAAGTGGAATTTAGTATTTAGTAAGATAAGGTTGGAAGGATACAGCGGTCTTCCGGAAAGCACCTTTTTGAATCGCGCTGGGACGATCCTTGTTACTTGAGCTATCCTCATGAGAGGACTCAACGACCTACGCAAAGGAGCAATTTGGGGTGCATCATTTGACGACACCCCGGAACAAGCACAGACATGGATTCGTGAAGGTAGTGCGCGATGGGGGTACATCCGGATGAACTTGGAAATTGGAACACTTAACTCACTAAAGGTTTGTCCAATGGCTTCTAGGCCGAGCACGAATTGCTTACGGGCCCAGCTGCTTAGCTTCAAGTCCCAAAAAACAAGCGCCAGCTATTCAACTTTGCTCAGAGGCCACAAAAAGGGTAGCACTCGGAGCTAGTCCAGCATCCTGGCACAGCCAGCAATGCTTATCCCAACAGCTTGGAAACGCAAAGCATGACTAAACATGTCAGCAGTTCGCAAACAGCCTGGTCTCGGTCGGCATACGTCCGCGGAGGAAATGCTGTCCTGCCACATGTGTCGCATCCAGGCTAACCCTGAACCCTAAACCTTTGACTCGAAACCCTGAACCCGAATTTAAACTCTCAACCCTGAGCGCTGAACACCGCCGGACCCTAAATCCTAAACCCTGAACCCTCTGACGTCTCCTCAAATGGCAGCCTTTTAAGCCGGGTAAGCTCTGCTCCGTGCACCATCGATCCACGGCATCCTTCCAGTCAAGAGGCTTTTTTAACTCCTTTTTCCAGGGGGGCGACAGTTTGCAGCATCCCATTCAAGAGGGTTTAGGGTTTAGGGAAAACTGTCTGGCAGGGAAAGGGGTAATGGTTTCTAGGGACTGCTCTAGGGGACCTTCAGGGACCATCATAGGGATTCCCCCATTCCCTGCTACCAGACGGAAGTAACAAGACAAGGTCGTTTAGGATTAGGGCTTCTAGGGCCTCGAGGGTTTAGGATTAAGGATGTTCGAAGTCTAGGAGGGTTTAGGACGAAGGTCTTTCCTGTTGCATCGTAAGGACCCTTCTTCCACCTGCGTCACTTCCAGCTGCATCCGTCTGTGGTTTCAGGATTCAGGTTTGAGGGTTTAGGGAACCCCAGAGAGACCGGGTTTCTTATTCCCAACCCAGGAATCCTCACCGCCTGAAACCTAAAATGTTCGTGACATCACCGATGCCCTCTGCAGGGACCCGGATCGAGGCTTCCCGAGCCTGGCCCTCGACAGCCATCCCTGACAAAAAAACCCGAGATCCTCTTCTTTTGCAGGTCCTTTACGTGGGAAACGTAATATGCCATAAGTTACATAACGCGCTTCTAAACTTTATTCTTATCTTTCAGGTCCCTAAACTGAGCGGGACCCGATGGTAAGCCCTACAAAACCCTTCAAAGAACCGTACTCCAATGATTAAGGCCCCCTACAGGAAGCATTAAGGCTCCCAAGGTCCGGGCCTCCCCAGACCTTCGAAGATCCCCCAACTGCGAGATCTACAATGCCTTATGTTATAGTAGGATCCCTAGCATGATGTACAGTATATTCCTTAATTGATGGATATATCTTCTTAAGTTATAGTACGACTCCTGATATGACTGAAAGCATAATCCTTAATTCATGGATATTGGAATGTCCGGGTTCTTGAGGTTCAGGATTTAGGGTTTAGGGACCTCGAGATCGCCAACGAGCTGCTGAAGCTCCAAGCAGCAGACCTCGGTGTTTCGATCCCCAGAGCTTCTTTGTACCGTATTGGCGTGACTATTATAGGGACCTAAATAATTACCCATACTATTTTGGTGGGCTCCTTGTTATATTTATAATACAACGGGTCCCAAAACCCTATTCTGACTATTAAGGCCCCTATATTAGTTAGAACCAGATTGTTTACAGAGTTCTTGAAAAGGGCTTATAAGAAGGGCCACTACCAGGGTTCTAACTTCAAGACCTTCGGAATGTCGAAGGTCTTTTTGGGGTAGACTACGGCGTGGCTGTGTCGGGACAACACAAGGGGGGAGTACCTGTAATTTTCGATCGACGCTCAACTTCTTCCAGAGGCTTCCTGGGTGTTTTGCTAGCCCTCTTAGGGTTTTTAGGTCTAGAGGTTTAGGGGTTTAGGGTTTAGATCGATTTCTGTTTCAAGGATTCTGAATAGAGTGAGGTGCTCTTTTCGGATGCAAGCATGGGCCCTGATTAAGAGTTCCCCCACTCCCCCCTATGATCCACGAATTTTCCGATGGTCACCAGACTGCAGCAGCCGGCTCTCTATCTCGTTCCAAGTAGAGAGGTTAGGGTTTATGGCTTTTTTAACGTAGCTGAAGGTCAACTCGTAGCCATCTCCCATTTAACTGAACTCCTGCCCCGTTCCCCATCTGATGGAGTTCTAGAATGTCATGACATAAAAAATGAGCCAGTGATAGAACAAAACACTCATAATTCTCCGAAGCGGAGAAATTCGACCAGGAGTTTGTGCAAATTGCATGATCTAACTACTTCGCTGTGATTAAACAGCATTGAGCCCCTTTTGCGTCGAGCCCTACTTTGACTGCAGACTCGACTGCTCCAGCGCTCCAGAAAATCATGTGTTATGACCAAGCGACTACGGCGATCTCGAACCCCAGAAACCCTAAGTCTGACACTGAAAAATCAGAGATGTGGAAGAGAACTTCGGAATGCAGCTGAGTGGCCACCCGGAGGCCCTGATCCAATCGTACCTCGAGTGCTTGAATATTGAATATTGTAGCAGGTAAGCTTGAGACATTATTGTGGTATAGATGGTTTATGGATGTGCTTGATATGTTTAGGAAGAACGCTGTCACCCGCCCCACAGCTGGTCGTTTCACCGAATTTCACCCAAAACCCCTGCCTCCGTCCCTCCCGCCCTCATTTCCTGAACACCACGATGCAAGTTGCAGCCTCAACCTCTCCAACTCGTTCGCCCAAAAGCGTAACCCTCTACTTTGTTCAGCTTACACCGGGGATGCCATGAACGGTTGGTTGGTCGCAGACAACAACTAGTTGTGGTGTGTCTTTGTAAATATTTATGCATAGGTATTCGTGATGTCTCTGTGTAAACATATGCACACACATACTAAATGCATGAATGCATGCATGCGCTACTCAGTACATTACACTACGCTACATTGCATTACATTTCCTTACATGGCTTGGCACGACATTACATTGCATTACATGCATGCATGCATACATGAAGTAATAGCTATGTGTACAACCACAGATGTAGATGTCGCCATAGATATGGACATCTGTTTAGATATAGAAGACATAGATATCGGTACAGATGTAGTGATTCAGATATGTGTTGCAGATATACATATAGAGATAGATACAGGCACAAAGGCATAGACGTAGGTATGTACGTTTTATGTAGTAGATACACGATCGGAGTCGTTCTAGCCTCGAAAAGTCCCAACTTCATGACCACCCATCAAGATCCCCGAGGTTTTGGATCTTGCGACGTACTCTCCCAACCTTACACAACCCTTTACTCAAAAACCCTCAGACTATATACCAAAATGTACCCCGTAATGAGCTCTATTCCAATCATGCAGGCCCCTGATTTCACCCTAAACCCCAAACCCTAAACCGTGGCGTCCTGACCGGAAACATGGAGAGCCCTGAGGCTGGCACAAGCAGCCTGGCGAAGGGCTGATCGGGATCCCGGTCTTGTCTTAGCAGCGACACCTGGCGACTTCAGCTGTCACAGGTGCACCGACCGGGGTACTGCTTAAACTGTGGTAATGGGAGCATCGGGTGGGTTGTGGGCTATTGGCTTCGTGGTTTCTGGTTGGGGCTTGGTGAACAAAACACTTGATTGCGGCTTATGGAATAATCATCGCAATCTTGTTAAGCCCTAAACTTGCTCCAAGCTGGAGAGATGACAGATCCTGGACCACGAGGCCTCATCAGCTGGCGGTACCGAAGCACCCCTCGCTGCAGCACTGCCTGGCGCACTGGGTTCATCGAACAAGTGCCGTTTTGTGTCATAGCCCCTTTTTCGGATCCATCCATGATGCGATGTGATATATATATATATATATATATATATATATATATATATATATATATACATATGCCATAACCTATACATATATATATATATATATATATCTATATGCATGTGTATATATATATATATATATACACATATGTATGTATACATATACGAATATATGTATGTGAAGTGCGCCGGAGCTTGGAGCAGTCCTGGGCAAACATGTTCACAAAGTCAACAGTCAGTGTAGCCGTACAGTGCCGTCAAAAGTACAAACCCTTTCGAAAGTACTTCTCGTGCACACCTCCGACTCATTATAGAGCCCTTAAAGTAACCCTTATAGGATCCTTTTCAAGAACCCTATAAAGGAACCCTCTTCAAATTCTTAACCCAACTTTGCAAAGCCCAGCTGGGCGAAGCCTCGGTCAGCAGGACGTGCCTGTAAATGGGCAGGTGATGTGACGCAGGGGCCTTAAGAATTAGAAGAGGGTTCCTTGATCGGGTTCTTGAAAAGGGTCCTACAAGGGTTACTATAAGGGCTCTAGAATATAGGGGCCTTAAGATATGAACAGGGTTCTTTCAAAAGGTTCCTAGAAGAGTTACTAGCAGGGATTCTGGGGCATTTAATATAAGAACAACAGAAATTAGCATCGAGTTTTAAGGATTTAAAGTACACTTACAACGAGGCGCCTCGTATAAGGAATAATGGTTGGTAAGTATCTATGCTTCTACATTAACAAGGTGCAGCAAGGAGGCATGGATCGTCTCACACTGGGCTGCAGAAACACGGGCTCTTGATGCAACAGAGCCGTGCACAACTCAGCAATAGCGGCACTTTTTTGCGACCGATTGATCACGCAAGTCAGACGATCTACGGAGCCAACTGCATCTGCATGGGCTGCATATGTTACTTCTAGCCCTCCTGCTGCTTTTCAGGCTCCCCCAACCATCAGAAGTATATAACTGTCAGCCTGCTCGGCACTCAGATAAGAGAAGGCTCAGGCCTGGTGCATGACTGACAACATCACCGTTGCCATTCTTGGCAATGTTACAGTGTGTGATTGCATGCATCATGCATGTGACATACACCCACTCCCATGGAAACCATACTCATCATGTCACTGCACTACATGGCGTCTATTTCTCTGTGCTGTCTCAGCAACAGTTGTTCTTGTAGGCGCACTTGCAATGGCTCTACGACAGCTAGCTAGCACGCTCCAGCACGACGGCAGTCTTTGCCGCTGAAGACTTGCGATTCATCCACGCAGTTGTAATGGTACGGCCTTGGCTTAGGCAGGCAATTTTCTCACAGGTGGATTTACACTTCGGCATCGATGATAAGACGCCCACGTCGAGCAATACATTGGCCTCTCGTCCTGCACTACATGCTGGGAGACGATTTCGAGCAGGACATCACTGATGCATAAGTAAGTTAGGGACGGTCAGAGAAATCCATAACCTGAATGCCTGGAATCCAAGATAATTGACAATTATTGAAGTAGTACCAATACTGTAGCACGGAAAACTAGTGTATGTTGCAGCGCGACAGGAGTGGATTGCCCTGCTCTTCTGTAGTAGAATGCACGATGTAGCATCTTCAATTTCGCTGTGTATGGCTCTACAGACTGTACAGCAAACCAGTACGAGCTTCCCCTCTGCCTCCTCCCACTCTGGCACATGCCGCAGCCGGTGCCGGAAGAAAGACATGCCATACCTGTCGCAGCGCGCAAACATGTTCAGAGATAGTAGCTTGGGAAGAAGATTGAAACAATGATAAAACTTCCACAGGGTAATATCGGGGCCCAAATAATTACCTACATTATTTCGGTGTGGCTCATTATATACCCATAGTAGAATATACCCCCAAGCCCTGTTCTAATTATACGGGCCCCTATGGGAGTTTCCGAAAATGGGGGACCCAAATATAGGACCCCAAATAGTAGGATCCTTATTATAGGGACCCCCAAAATAAGGTACTCCTCATTTTCGGAAACTCCCATATACTACCGTCGATCTAAGGTTCCCAAGAGTTCCGTCATTCTCGGGAATGCACAGGCCGAGCCGCTCAGAACGATTCTTCCGGAGAGCTTTCGCAGCAGAATCCCAAGGAGCTGGGATTTTCGGTGGTACTTTAGGGGCTTGAATAATCAGAAGAGGGTTTTGGGGGTTCCATATTATACATAGTTCTAGTATAATATCCCTGCGAAGCCCCATTCTAATTTAGGCCCACAGGACAGACTCTCAAATAGAGCCGGAAGCGAAGATCAGAAGCGAAGCTCGTGTCGAAATGCAGGAAAAGCTTCAGACTGTGTAAGATATGGGAGTTTCCCGAAAATTATGGGTACCTTATTCTGGGGTCCTTATAATCAGGATCCTAGTATTTTGGGTACTGTATTGGGGTCCCCTATTTTCGGAAACTCCCATATCCAACTTCAAGATGAGGAAGCCTGAATACTTCGTCGGAGAATGAGGCGCCTTGATAATTGGAATAGGGTTTTGGCGCCCAGTATACTATACCTACAATAAGGAAGCCCCAAAATAGTATAGGAACCCTTCCTCAAAGCTTGAGATTCCACCGCGTACCCAGACCACAGCAGTTTTAGATGCCTAAAGTCTTAGTTTGGGTAGGAGCTTTACGCACGGCTAAGTCTCAAGCAAGCGTGATCTCCCCAGACCACCTTGAAGCATCAAGCTCCCAGATCCCAAACCCTGAACCCCCTAAAGCCCAAAGCCCTGAACGCCCTAAGCCCCAAACCCTGTGGTACCCTTGTGGAACCTTTATGAAAACCTTATAGGAGCACTAAGCCCCTAAACCCTTTGAGGAGCCTAAACCTCCTAAACTCGATGACTAAATGGGGGTTTCCGAAAATAGGGGGCCCTGATATAGTACCCGAAATAGTGGGATCCTTACTGTAAAGACCCCAAAATAAGGTGCCCCTAGTTTTTGGAAACTCCCTAAATCTTAAATCCTCAAGAGTGCAAGGCCCTCGGTCACCAAGACGAGAGGTTCAGGTGTGACTCCTCCATGGCCGGAAAGAGCCTTCCTCGCCAACGCTGTGGGTTCGTTTAAAGGGATCCATAAGGGTAGTTGTCAAAATTATGGTCCTTTTTTGGGGTACCCTAAGGCCCTAAATATTAGGTGCCGTATTATAGTAAGAACCCAAAACGGGACCATAATTTTGACAGCCACCCATAAGGGTACTATGAGGGATGTATCAGGGATTAGGGATTAGGGTTTTAGGGCTTCGGGCTTTACGGCTTTAGGGCTCAGGGGTTTACGGGTTTAGGTCTCAGGGCTTCGAGTTTAGGGTTTCTGGAGGTGCCGAATGCTTAAGGCAAAAACTGCCTGTCCCTTTTGTCAGCTCCTATAAAGGTTCTTGCCCGTTGTCTTCCGAAAGAAATCCAAATACCAACCAAGACTTTGGAGCATGTGAAACTGCAGAATGCAGTCATATAGTATGATGGAATAAAGCACCACAGCATGCATTTAATATAGGGGACTTAATAATTAGACTAGGGTTTGGGGCCCCATTATGCTATAATTATAATAAGGAACCCCCAAAGCAGTATAGGTAATGACAGAAGGCCCAATTCTCCAGGAAGGATGCCGACAAGCGTTAAGACGTCACCCGGAAACTCCTCGGCTGGACTGGAAATACAACCTGGGTCTGCTACACGTTCCGCAGCTGATGCTGCACACTACTGCTGTCACCACCATCGCGATCATCACCCCAAGTCAGGACCGATCCATCACCAAGAATTGCGGCAAAAGCACCATGGGAGGCTTGGATCTGCTGCACGTTCTTCAGCTGATCCTGCACAACACTACTGTCACCGCCAGCATGAGCATAACCCCAGGTGACGACCGATCCATCGCCAAGGATTGCAGCAAAAGCATTGCCAGCGGCTTGGACCTGCTGCACATTCTTCAGCTGATCTTGCACAGCACTACTATCACCACCACTCGGAGCATCACCCCAAGTGACGACGGATCCGTCGCCAAGGATGGCCGCAAAAGCGCCCGAATTGGCTTGGATCTGCTGCACATTCTTCAACCGATCCCGCACGACACTGCTGTCACCACCACTCGGCCAATTACCCCAGGTCACGACGGACCCATCACTAAGAAGGGCAGCAAAAGCGTACCTGGAGCCCTGGATCTGCTGGACATTCTTCAGCTGATCTTGGACGGTACTGCTGTCACCACCACCGCCAACAGACCCCCACGTTATGACAGAGCCGGTACCAAGAATGGCAGCAAAAGCATGTTGAGTGGCCTGGATCTGTTGCACATTCACCAACTGGTCCTGCACACAACTACTGTCACCACCATGGTCGGCATAACCCCAAGTCACGACAAGTTCATCACCAAGAACGGCAGCAAAGGCAGACGCGGTGGCCTGGATCTGCTGCACATTCCTCAGCTGGTCCTGCACACCGCTGCTGTCGCCGCCAGAAGCAGCGCGTCCCCAGGTCACGACGGATTCATCATCAAGAATGGCAGCAAAAGCACAGGCAGTCGCCTGGATTTGCTGCACATTCTTCAGCTGATCCTGCACAGCACTGCTGTCACCGCCAAGGCTTTCCCAACCCCACGTCACGACAGATCCATCGACAAGAATGGCAGCAAAAGCGAAGCGGGAGGCTTGGATCTGCTGCACCCTCTTCAACCGATGCTGCACAGCACTGCTGTCACCGCCGCTCCGGGCATCGCCCCAGGTCACGACAGACCCATCGCCAAGAACAGTGGCTAAAGCCTTGGCAGTGCCGCATATCCGAACCCGAGTTATGTGCAACGTCAGTGAGTCGCCATCCTGCAAGCTTGAATCCCTGATTGGCGCAGATGCATCCAGAACACTGCCACTCGAGTCCACCAGCCACCCCTTTCCGACTTCGAGTGCGGTCTGCGCTCGAACTTTCAATGTCTCGACATGCTCGTCGAAGCGAACTTCAACGGTGGCAGTCCTGCCGCTGAGCAGCCCAACTTCCACAGTGATTGACATGCGGCTCCACAAAACATTACAAAACCGAACTCTGAACCCTCAAACTTAGTCGTCTAAACTACCATCCGAGCAAAGACACCTTAGGCCTGCAAAAAGTTTCGGACCGGACTCGAGAAAAACACCTTCCAAAAGGATGCGTGCGGAGAGTTGCGGAGCCAGCAGAAGAGGCTATACATGCTGGGAGGGTTTGCGGTTGGCTTTGCTCATCAGGCCCGAAGAAGCGACATTTTTTGAAGGTCGTCGGAAAGCCCAAAGTCCCAAAATGGCCCAAGGAGAGCCTCAGACGACCTACGGCTTATGGTTCAGGTGTGTTGGGGGTTTGGGGATAGAGTTTAAGACGGCATACAAATGCCACATCCCTACACTCAAAACTCAATCTCCTCGAACCCTACACATCGCTTGTCTCAACACCAATTCATATGGAAGTTTTCGAAAATGGGGGACCCCAATATAGTACCCCAAGCTGTAGGATCCTTATTATAAGGGCTCCAAAATGAGGTACCCCTAATTTTCGGAAACTCCCATGAGCGTTTTCAATACAGGACCCCAAGATATAAACCTAAACGATAGGAACCAACCACAAGGAGTCCCACATCAGCGATCCGTCGTTCGACGAAGCTCCATAAATACGGGGCCTTGATTGCTTAGAATATGTTGTCTTTTTTGTGTGGGTGGGCGGGGGTTTTAATATGCTGTACCTAGAATATGGAACCGGAAGGAATCATATTGATACTTTTCAAGCCTCTACTGTAGGGGTCTCAATAATTAGAACAGGGTTTTGGGGCATAGTGTACTATAATCATAATAAGGATCCCCCAGAATAGTATTGGTAATCACTCAGGCTCCGCTGTTAAAGCCTTATACTATCCCTTGTAGCAACGTTTGAGGAACCCTTTAAAGGAAACCTGGTCTAATTTGGTAATTACTTGGTCCGAAAATAGGGGACCCTAATATAGTACCCTAAATAGTAGGATCCTTATTATAAGGACCCCAAGATAAGGTACCCCTAATTTTCGGAAACTCCCATATGAGGAGGTTTGCCGGTCCTTCGATCGGCACTTGCCAGATGCGGTCTGGATCCCAGAACTCCTGCAAGCAGGCACGACACCTAGGATGCCCAGTAACCTAGGAATAAAAAGTGCTCCCTTTATGATATTGGGTAACTGTATAAAGAATCTAGGACTACAAGAAGGAATAAGGGTACTACTGGGCATCCTAGAAACTGAAAGATGAGCCGTGCCGGAGAGGCCGAAAGTCTCTGTATCCAGGGAGCCCAACCCTTCGTGAGGGAATGCACGTTAAACCACAGAGGCCGTTTTTCCAACAACGGCAGTTGCGGTAAGACACTATGGCAAAGCATGAAGACAGTGAAAGACCTCAGATGATTTGGGCTGGGGTTTAGAGCTTATGCTTCTGGACAGTTCAACTTGTAGGGTATGTTCAGGGATGCGATGTAACTCTGCTGCTTTGGTGCCAAAGTCGTTGGACGTGTTTCGCACAACCGGGACCAAAGTCCTGCACCCTGCTTCCCTTAGCCTGAACCCTAAACCCTTACAAGCTCAGACCAAGAGTGGTCCTCTCGCAAGTTGAGCTCTATGAGCAAGTAGTTTTGCTCGTTAGCCTGCAGCAGCCAAGACCTTGAAGCAGCAGGGACGTCATGACATGTAGTATTTATAAATCTGGGGTTGGCTCTTCCAAACCGAAACTCCGAACGGTGAGGGTTTGGGGCATCACAGTTCAAGAACAAAGATTACTGTGCACACATATTGAATCAGACACAAGCCAAAATGTACCTCAGATTCAGTCCTATACTTGGTTCTGCTTCAGCTCGGGCTTTAGGCCTTCTAGAATCGGTCGTTTCAATGCTTGTTCCAATTGTCAATACAAGGGCCTGCAGGAGCCTGAATGCTCAATAACTTAAACCGAGGTGGCACTCGCTGTATGCTACAAACGAATTCAATCGTCCTGCGGAGTTGTACAAGTGCAGGAAGCAGTCACTGAGGCCCCTGCTCAATCCAGAAGCTCCTATTATGCCTAGCTGCCGCCTTCAAAAATTGGCTCTGTGCCTTCAGTTTCCAAAGATGCACCCAGTGCTGAATCCCAGACCGAGAGCTTATGAACTCAATAGGGTCTCGCGGCCTTGTAAACTCAACAGTATTACCTGTATGCTCTTGCCTTCCCGAAGAGGCCCTGAACACCGACAGCCCTTAAAGGAACCCTTTAAACTCTTTAAAGGGTACTTGGGAGCCGTCGGATTCTTTTCTTCTCCTCCCGAAGAGCGACAAACACCGAGGTGCAGCCCTCCGGGGGTCCGGGCCTGTTGTTGGCCTCAGGTATAGCTTTGGGGTTGAAATGGTTATACTAGTACTTGCTAAGTGGCAATGGAGGTGGCAGTGGCAGTGGCAGTGGGAGTGTAAGTGGGAGTGGTAGTGGAGTGGTAGTGGCAGTGGCAGTGGCAGTGGGAGTGGTAGTGGTGGTGGTAGTGGTAGTAGTAGTAGTAGTAGTAGTAGTAGTAGTAGTAGTAGTAGTAGCAGCAGCAGCAGTAGTTATTATCATCAGTACAGCTATGAGAGCTCTTGCCGCAGTTGCGCTTGAACTCAGAAGGTAAAAGTAGCCGGTTCACGTTGTAGCGCAGTGAGTAGTACGGGATAGTAATTAGTAGTGATAGTCACGACAACAGTAAAAGCCATGGGATAATAGCAGCTATGGTAATAAAACCACTGAAAACGAGCATGCGATTCACCGCGTTTGGGCTTTCGACCCCCTGACAATCGCTGCAGTCGCTGGACTAACAGTACAAGAACTACTGTAATGTGACAATAATAGTAATAAAAATAATAATAATAACAACAATAATAGTAATAGTAATAATAATAATAATAATGATAATAGGATTTTGGGTGCCATTATACTATAATCATAATAAGCAACGAACCTCGAGGCCCAAACGCTCAGCTCGACTGGCCGACCCAGAAAGCCCCTTTGCGGTAAGAAACCGTGTAATATAGGGGCCTTAAACTTAATGATTAGAATAGGGTGTTGGGGGCCCTGTAGACCATATTCATAATAAGAAACACCCAAAATAGTAGCGTATTGGTAAGTAGGGGCCCTGCATGCTTCCGGAGAAAGTGCCCATCCTGCCGCACACGATGCTGCACCACCTCCTGGCGGCAGGCGCGTTTTCTAGGCTCCCGGAGCCTTCGAGCTCATTTTGCGTTTGGGGCTTAATCGTTTTGGGGCTTGGGGTTTAAGGATTTTAGGCTGCAGCCACAAATCTTTTCGAGGCCTGCAAAGTAAGAAGTTCAGAACTGCTTCTGGCAGCATGCCACAGGGAGTACTTGTCGTAGCCAGTGCGTCCGAAGTCACAAGTCAGATAGCTCCTGCGGCCGAAAACCTAGCCAGTGTTGAACACCTGGGAAAGTGTCCAAGCTAGGCTTACGGTTTAAGTAGGGCCTTAGAGGACCTGTTCTAAGTAAGCATTCCCTTGACCCGAAGAGGAACCCACCTTCATGGCAGCCCTCACCCTTCCTCCAGCATGTGGAAGTCGTCATCGTGTATGTGGAGGTCCTTAGCGGCCCGTGACACGAAACGAAGTCCGAAAAGTCTGAACTCTAAGCCCCCAAACCATGGAATATACTATCATAGGCTATACTACTGTATATTTCAAAATACAGTACAGTACAACGTACAATACTAGAAGATACTACGACTTAATGCACGCTCGAATTGTGCCCCCGGGCCGAAGAGCCCCCAAGCTCTGAACGCTGAACTCCTGAAGGCAGGCTGGCGCTCACAGTACTCGAAGGTCAAAAGAGAGAAGAAATTTAGGTGCCTGAATAATGAGGAAAATGGTGTTTTGGGGTGTACCAGACCGTACTTATACGAAGGAAGCCTAGGGGGGACTAAGATTGTCAGTTAAGTCAGTCATGCAGGCGCCTGTATTACGAGGATTCGGGGTGAAAACTCTCTCGGCTTTAGACTGGAGCTGGCTGGGCTGCAGGCCACGTCTGCGTCCCAGTCCAGCATGCCGCCGAACTTGTACGAGCCCAGCAGAACTCCATCAGTGACAATGTAGCCTGGTTGGGCCCGAGGCTTCGGAGACGCGGGAAGACGGGGCGAGGTGTTATGAAGGTACTAATGATGCTTCTACTACAAGAGTCCTCTAGGTGTACGATACTACCATACGGAACTTACCAGCAGATTATAGTACAAAGGTACTTCATGGATGCTATAATCAGGTGTAATAGGTGAAGTCTGAGACGAGAACGGACCCCCAGCTCCTTGAACACCCGATCGATGTAGAAGAGGAGGTGGCGCATCGTCTCCTGCAAAGCCCGAAAGGACGTGAAGAACTGCGGAAGCAGCCTTACATAGTAACATAGGGTACGTAATACTTGAATAATTAGAATAGAGTTTTGGGGAGCGTCTTTGTTCTATACGGAACCCTAAGGTATGGGTCAGCAAACATTCATTCGTCGATAGCACTGTGGCTCTGCACATCCAGCCTGCAAGAAGTATCAACTCAGCATTGGAGATGAAGCTGGCAATGCAGCAACAGTCATGCTCGCCTAATAACACACACACACACACACAAACAAACAAACAAACAAACAAACAAACGCACACATATATATATATATATATATATATATATACACACACACATATATATATATATATACTCATACATATTTGGTTGACAAAATTAGGTCCCCTTTTTGGGTACCCTAAATATTAGGTGCCGTACTATATGAGCGACCCAAAAAGGGACCATAATTTTGACAACCACCCATATACAATAACTCCCGTGTGAATGAACCCCAACTGTAAAGGCAAAAGCGCTCCTTGCAGCAAGGTGGTACAGCCCAGCCTCGGTATACCTTCACAGACGCCGGTGTGAAAAGAGGGCGCTTCCAGGATTTATCGCTCCGATCCCGGGCGTTCGAGTCTGCTGGCATAGGCTTCAGAGTTTAGGGGTTTAGGGTTTAGGGTTTTAGGGTTTAGGTTTAGGGGTTTAGGGTTTGAGTGTTCATGTTAGAGCTTTGCAGGTGGTGGACTGTGTGGACGAGGGGTTAAGATTCCCTCCTGTCTTGCGCTGGTGGGTCTTGCGGACAGGTTGGAATCGAGCCTATCAGGGTACTATAGAGGCAACAGGGCTAATGTGAGGGTAGTAGAGCAAGGGTAGCAAGCAAAGCAAACTCCAGCATACCGAGCTCGAGTTTCAATAGCATCATGGTATACTATGGTATACCATGGTCATTCTCACTTACTTCAGGATGACACTGAACCACAATTGCAGCTGATCATGAGAACAACACTTAATGAAAATGTTACAATAACAGTAGTCGCACTCATGTGTTTATATGTGTATATGCGTGTGTGTGTGTATATATATATACATACACGTATGTGTGTGTAACGATGATAATACATTGGTATCTATAGCTATGTACTGCTATTGTAATTGCTGGTATTAGTCGCACAGGCTTTGCTCCAAGCTGCTCTCAGTGCCAGTCGTGTCGACGTAACAGCCACATGCACATGACTGTCTACGGCCAGGGTGCCCGCATACCCGTACGACCCGCTTTGTTCAGTATTTGCACCGTTTCAATTCTCCAAGTCAGTCGGCTCTCCGAGCACAAAGATGCCCGAATTCCAGTACCACATACACCCTCTACCCTAAACCCTAAACCGTCTACCCTAAACTATGTAGTGATCTGTACAGGAACCCCTTCGACGGAATCCCAAACGCTGAGAGCGCTGCCCAGTCCGGCACCGGGCAGTTCGTCACTGCCAGGCTGCAGCCGAAGTGGCGCGTGAGGCCTTCTGGACCGGTGAAGTCCTGAACTCGATGGTTTAGGGTTTTTGGGTTTAGGGTATCAGAGCTGAAAGGGGTTTAGCATTTAGGGTTTGGGGTATCAGAGCTGAAAGGGGTTTAGGGTTTAGGGTATCAGAGTTGAAAGGGCTAAGGGTAATGGGCAATTGTACGGAAGCTTATCAGAGCTGAAAGGTTTTAGGTCGAGTTGGTTAATATGGAAGCTCATCAGAGTTTCATGGGGTTTGGGGCTTAGGGTTTTGGGTCTTATCAGAGTCGTTTGGGGTATATTGAAATTCTTTAGTAGGGGACTCTATCAGGGTTTTCAAGTGGTTATGAAAGTGTCCACAGGAATTTTTGCTTGTGCTATGGGCCTTAATCAGGGGTTCATAAACTCATAAAGGGTGCAGAAAACTAGCAACCTGTCGGTGGTTCCTTTCGTGCCTGCTTATTTTTTTGAGAAGGGGGATGGAGGGGGGGTGGAGTTATGACACTCCAAGAAAACCAAGAAAACCCGGTGGACGTGCTGTAGGGCTTCAGGGTAAAATCTGTCCAGTTGGGGCTTGAATACTTAATCGGGCTTTGAAGCGAAAGGCGTTCTAAGGTTTCGGGTTGGGCTTCGAAGTTTAGGAGTAATTATGGGGGTTGCTGGGTCTCAGTAGTACATGATGAACAGCCAGATAGCTGCTGTACCCAGCTATGCGCAAGGGTGGTCACAGCACCGGTACAAGTGAACTGACGATTATAGACTTACTCCGATCTCTAACCTGCAATATGTACTATACATCCTATAATACCATATAGCATAATCATTCAGGATTCTGGCATGCTCATGCAATGTGGCCTTGAGGTGGTTGCTCTCCATGAAGGTCTGCGCCTGCTTGTCCGGCTTGAGCCTGCAAAGTTACTGACTCTGCACAACCCAACGAAACACCGAAATGAACCATCGGTTTAGGGTGCTTTAACACTGCACTGGCACTTGCTCCGCATGGCAATGCAGGTCTGGGGCCTACGGTTTAGGGTTTAGGCTGTGACCTAAGAGCCCGGTCCCCAGTGCCTTCGGCTCTTCTTTGAGGCAGCGGCGACGGGCCCCAAGGCCGCGGACTCGTCGCCAAACCTCCCGAAGGTATGGGGTTTAGGGTTTTCAATTTTGTTTTAGGGGCCTGTTTCGTCCGAAGCCCATGTTGGCCAGGCTTGGACTCCCTCTACGTAGACTAAGTCCATAGCCTCGCCCTCAGTACACTGCTTGCTTTTGGTTCTCCGTCGAGCTCTCGATGGGGTCCAGGTCTCCAAAGCCCTGGAACACCGCCCTCTGTTCCTTCTAGCCCTTGACTCCATGTTGACCCTCTTGCGACCCTGACGTTGTTGCCAATTGTGACTCATGTCTCTCTTCTGCATAGGCATCGGGGTTTAGGGTTTGGGGATGTTTGAGGTTTACACGGGTTTTGAGCTTGGTTTGGGGTGGTTTGGGGCTCGGGGTTGAGGGCTTATTGCTGCATACCTTCAGCCTGGGGTTGGGGTCTAAGGCTTTAGGGTTTAAGGGTTTAGGGTTTCGTCTACGGATTACGGTGTCTGGGTTGAGAGCTTCAGACTGGAAAAGGTGGAAAGTATATCTTAGAATATAACAGGATCCCTACTATGATTTAAAGTAGAATCCTTGATCAACTGATATTGGAGTCCCTGGGTATATAAGGTTCAGGTGTAGCTACATGGAATCTTGGGCACAAGGCTTTGGGCCGATGGCCGACACGACTACGAAAGCCGTTAAAACAAGCAGATCCTGAGACACTGGTTTATGCAAACTCGGAATCCTTAACACTTAAACCCCAAATCTGCATTTATATTCGTATATATATATATAAATTATATATGATATATTATATATTATATATTTTAAATTTTATATTATATATTATATATCATATATTATAAAATATATATTATATATTAAAAATATAAAATGTTTATAATATATAATATATAATATATAATATATAATATATAATATATAATATATAATATAGTAAATATTATATAATATATATTATATATTATATTATATACAATATATAATATATATTATATGTTATATATTATATATTATATATTATATATTATATATTATATATTATATATTATATATTATATATTATATATTATATATTATATATTATATATTATATATTATATATGATATATTATATATTATATATTTTATATTATGCATTATGTATTATGTATTATGTATTATGTATTATATATTATATAATATATATTATATATTATATATTATATATTATCGAATTTATATATTATATATTATAAAAATAAATTATATATTATTATTTTATATTAATAATATTATTATTATTATTTTTATTATATATTATTTATTATATAACTTATATTATTATATATTATAATATTCATATTTTACTATTGTATCATTATACCTTAATAAGATAGTTATACTATAGATTAGATATTATATATTATATATTATACATTATATATTATAAATTATATACTTATATATTATATATTATATATTATATATTATACATTACATATTATATGTTATATTTTATAAATTATATATTATACATTATATATTATATATTATACATTATATACTATATATTATATATTATATACTATATATTATATATTATACATATTATATATAATATATATATTATATATATTATATATATTATATATATTATGTTATATATATATATATATATATTATATATATTATATATATATATATATATTATATTATATATTATATATATTTTATATATTATATATATGATATACTATATATAATGGGGGATCGGTAGGAATGGCCAATTTTGGGTTTAAGATTGCTATCTTGCTGAGGGGGGATCGGCAGGAATGGTCAATTTTAGATTTAAGATGGCTATCTTGATGAGGGGGGATCGGCAGGAATGGTAATTTTTGAGCTTGAGATGGCTATCTTATTGAGGAGAGCTCGGTAGGAATGGTCAATTTTGGACTTAAGATAATTATCTTATTGAGGGGGGGATCGGTAGGAATGGTCAATTTTGAATTTAAGATGGATCGACAGGGATGAGAAATTTTGAGCTTAAGATGGCTATCTTATTGAGGGAGGATCGGTAGGAATAGTCAATTTTGAGCTTAAGATGATTATCTTAATAAGGAGGGATCGGTAGGAATGGCGAAATTTGGGCTTAAGATGGCTATCTTATTTTGGCGGGATCGATAGGAATTGCCAATTGTGGGCTTAAGATAACTATCTTGATAAGGAGGGACCGATAGGAATGGCCAATTTTGGGCTTAAGATGGCTATTTTATTGAGGAGGCATCGGCAGGAATGATCGATTTTGGGCTTAAGATAGCTATCTTTTTGAAGCGGGATCGGCAGGAATGGCCAATTTTGGACTTAAGATGGCTATCTTAATGAGGGGGGATCGGGAGGAATGGCCAATTTTGGGCTTAAGATGATTATCTTTTTGAGGGGGGATCGGTAGGAATGATCATTTTTGGGCTTAAGATGAACATCTTGCTGAGGAGGGATGGGTAGGAATGACCAAGTTTGGGCTTAAGATGGCTATCTTATTGAGGAGGGATCGGAAGGAATGGCAAATTTTGGGGTCTAAGATAGCTATCTTGCTGAGGGGGGATCGGCAGGAATGGCCAATATTGGATTTAAGATGACCATCTTGATGAGGAAGGATCGCTAGGAATGGTCAATTTTGGACTTAAGGTGGCTATCTTGAAGGGGGGGATCGGTAGGAATGCTCAATTTTGGACTTAAGATGGCTATCTTATTGGGGGGGGATCGGAAAGAATGTCCAATTTGGACTTAAGATGACTATCTTGTTGAGGAGGGATCGGCAGGAATGATCAAATTTGAATTTAAGATGGCTATCTTGTTAAGGGGGGATCGCTAGGAATGGCCAATTTTGGGCTTAAGATGACTATCTTATTGAGGAGGGATCGCTAGGAATGACCAATTTTGGGCTTAAGATGGCTATCTTATTGAGGAGGGATCGGCAGGAATAATCAATTTTGGACTTAAGATGGCTATCTTGAAGAGGGGGGATCGGTAGGAATGGCCAATATTGGGCTTAAGATGACTACTTTATTGAGGAGGGATCGGTAGGAATACCCAATTTTGGGCCTAAGGTGGCTATCTATTTTGGGCCTAAGATGGCTATCTTATTGAGGAGGGATCGGTAGGAATGGTCATGTTTTGGGCTTAAGATAGCTATCTCGTTGAGGGGGAATCGGCAGGGATGGCCAATTTTGAGCTTAAGATGGCCATCTTGTTGAGGGAGGATCGGCAGGAATAATCAGTTTTGGATTTAAGATGGCTATCTTATTAATTAAGGAGTGATCGGCAAGAATAGCCAATTTTGGGCTTAAGATGACTATCTTAATAAGGGAGGACCGACAGGGATGGCCAATTTTGGACTTAAGATGGCTATCTTATTAAGGGGGGATCGGCAGGAATGGCCAATTTTGAACTTAAGATGTCTATCTTATTGAGGTGGGATCGGCAGGAATGGTCATTTTTGGGCTTAAGATGGCTATCTTATTGAGGGGGGATCGGGAGGAATGGCCAATTTTGGGCTTAAGATGATTATCTTTTTGAGGGGGGATCGGTAGGAATGATCATTTTTGGGCTTAAGATGAACATCTTGCTCAGGAGGGATGGGTAGGAATGACCAAGTTTGGGCTTAAGATGGCTATCTTATTGAGGAGGGATCGGAAGGAATGGTCAATTTTGAGCTTATGATGGCTATCTTGTTGAGGGGGGATCGGCAGGAACGGTCAATTTTGGGCTTAAGACGGCTGTCTTGCTGAGGGGGGATCGGCAGGAATGGCCAATTTTGGGCTTAAGATCACTATCTTAGTGAGGGGGGATCGGCAGAAATGACCAATTTTGGGCTTAAGATGGCTATCTTGAAGAGGGGGGATCGGTAGGAATGGCCAATTTTGGGTTTAAGATAGCTATCTTGAAGAGGGGGGATCGACAGGAATAATTATTTTTGGGCTTAAGATGACTATCTTAATGAAGAGGGATCGATAGGAATGACCAATTTTTGGCTTAAGATGGCTATCTTATTGAGGAGGGATCGGCAGGAATGGCCGAATTTGGACTTAAGATGGCTATCTTATTGAGGGGAGATCGGCAGGAATGGCCGGTTTTGGGCTTAAGATAGCTATCTTTTGGAAGCGGGATCGGCAGGAATGGCCAATTTTGGACTTAAGATGGCTATCTTGTTGAGGGGATAGGCAGGAATGGCCAATTTTGGGCTTAAGATGGCTATCTTGTTGAGGTGGGATCGGCAGGAATGACCAATTTTGGGCTTGAGATGACTATCTTATTGAGGGGGGATCGGCAGGGATGGTAAATTTTGGATTTAAGATGACTATTTTATTGAGGGGGGATCGGTAGGAATGGTCAATTTTGGACTTAAGATGGCTATCTCGTTGAGGGGGAATCGGTAGGAATGACCAATTTTGGGCTTAAGATGGCTATCTTAATGAGGGGGGATCGGTAGGAATGACCAATTTTGAGCTTAAGATGGCTATCTTGCTGAGGAGGGATCGGCAGGAATGGCCAATTTTGGGCTTAAGATGGCTATCTTGTTGAGGAGGGATCGGCAGGAATAGCCAATTTTGGGCTTAAGATGGCTATCTTGCTGAGGGGGGATCGACAGGACAGGAATGGCCAATTTTGGGCTTAAGATGACTATCTTGTTGAGGGGGTATCGGCAAGAATGGCCAATTTTGGGCTTAAGATGGCGCCAGACCTGGTATCGCGAGTATCAAGTGGGTACTACAGGCTTTGGTGCCAGTTTAGTCCTACACGTTGTGATATGACAGGTCCGGGTTACCAGAAAAACGGAACTGGCTTTGGGCGAGGCCATAAACAACCATCTCATGAAACGGAAACTTCAAAAAAATGCCTCTGAGGCGCCAGTGGTTGCAAGCACAGCCTCCACGAAGGAGGCGGCTATGCATAGGAGCCGGGTAAAGTGGCGCCCCCGCAGGACCAGCACCTTGGCACATCGCTGATGAGGCAGGCCAGCCTGCAACATGCCAGTTTCTGGCATCAGTTTGCAAGCCAAGACGCGGTCGCAAAGCTGCAGGCTGCTAGCACCGGGTGCAGCCACAGCCGCAGTCGCCCATGGTAGACGCATTCCTGCGCAAGGGGCTTTGATTAGCTTTGTCGACCGATCCGTTGCTGCCTGTTTCCAAGTCCCAAGCCTCCTCGCAAAGGACGTCCAATGGCCCGTTCTGCAGCCAAAGGTGTGCCATGGCCGACTCGTTCCGGTGCTGCGATTTGAACGGGATTCTCCAGTGGAAAGCTTCTGAGCCTAACGCCCAAATCATCATCACATACAGCTTGAGAGAAGCAATTGAAACTAGAACAAGACGTACACATGGGCGCTCTGAGCGACAAAGAAGCCCGAACTCCCGCCGCACAGCAACCCTTCCACAGCAGCCTCTGCTTGCTTTTGCCCGCGCACCAACATGGCGTGCCGGTCCGAATCAGCACAAAGCCTTGGCTTTGCCAACACCTTGAGGATTCCTGCCAGCACACATGGAGGGCGGGATGAGCCAGTACATGCAAGGCGCTGCTGGACAGGCCTCGGGTGAAGAGTGGAGGAGCTCTTCCTGGCCACGCCCCACTGCTTATAACCCTCACCAGCCCAACGACCACAAAATGAAGTCCAAGCCCAAACAATTTAAGCCTAGAATTGACCATTCCTGCCGATCCCCCCCTCAACAAGATGGCTATCTTAAGCCTAAAATTGGACATTCCTGCCGATCCCCCGGCCCCCCCCCTCAACAAGATAGCCATCTTAAGCCTACAGGGATAAGGGCTTTGCTGTTCCCCTGAAAAGGCCCGGTACCCCTGGGCCGGTTTCTTTTACACGCCAAATTGCACGTTTTCTGCTTTGTGTGCTGTTTGCCTTGCGTGTTGAGGGTTTAGAGGTTTAAGGTTTAGGGCTTAGGGTTCAACCGGGTTCGGCATCTCAAGTCCGAGCATTCACTCAATTAGCAGCTATTCCAAGTGTCAGGAGAATACCCACCCGCCCATTGGGTCCCACAACATTAGAACATAGCGTATACCCTAGATTCTAAACCTTCAACCCTAAACTGTAAGCCTTGAACCCTAAACTCTAAGCCCTGAACCCTAAACTCCAAGCTTTGAACTTTAACCTCTAAGCCCTAACCCTTAGAATCTAAGCACTGAACCCTCAACTTGAAACTCAGCCGTAAAATCTAGACCCTAAACCCCAAAACCTCGGCCCTAGACCCTGGGCCCTAAACCCTAGGTCCTAAACCCTAGGACTCAAACCCTAGGCCAAAAACCTTAAGTTCTTCCCCACCGACTTTGCCAACCAAAAGAAAACCTTGCAAACCTAGGCCCTACACCGAGATTCCTGACCTTGCCCACGAGATGCCTGACCTTGCCCGCTAAGTCATCAACATTTAAGATACATATGATAGAGGTTTAGAAATTTAGGGCTTAGGATGTGGAGTGAGGCCTTAGGGCTATTTATGGAGCTTGCCCGCATCAGGTTTGATGATGGCTCATGCAACCGTGGAGCTCCATAGTACAGAGCTGCCTCCCCAAACTTAGCTGACTTATGTGGACCCCCCAGGCCCAAGAAAATGCCAAAATGCCCCCGGAGAGCCTCATTTTTCAGAGATCCGCGAAAACGTGTGCCACAAATACACTATAGAATCTAATATGTCTTACCCACAGAACTGCAAAACGATGCCAATCTCTGTCGAATCCTAACTGGCCTCGGCGGTGCTAGTTGCACACAATCTTTCTAGAACCCTATGCAACCCTCCAACTATCCTGCCTAACCCTTTTTGAAACCCTATAACCCGTTTTTCTCCCACATATGCCTGCAACAACCCCGAAGAGGAGTGTGACGTGTACAATCATTGCCCACAGGCCCTTGATGAGGACCCTCACTACTGTTTGCAATCACGTGGATCACTGTACTGAAGCCTAGGGGCCGTGAACAGATACAGCACCTGATTTAAGGCACAAAAAGTAGTGCTGCTTTGGGACATCACTGCCCAAAGCTCTCCCAGCAGTCCTTCACCGCCTGACTCTTCGTTTCGCTTGCGCCTTGGCATTGGCCCTGGCCTTGGCCCTGGCCTGCGGGCGCAACGGGCTGTTGCCGTCCTTTTAGTGAAAATGTTCGGGGGCCCGGTTCATGGCTTCATGTTGGCACCCCGGCTCACCCAAAGGGTAAATCATTACTTGCATTTTTCGGCAAAGCGGGTTGATACAAGGAGCGACTTTACAGTGCATCTGCGTCAGTGCCAAACACAGTTCAGGCCATGACACGTCTACCAATGAGCAACACCTGTTGGTCCACCACACCAGCCGCTACCAACATGGATCCAAAGTCGCGCGTCCCGCCTTGGCCTTCCCCAATCCTCCGCGGGAGGCGGACTTTTGACCACCTCTGAGATTCGTGAGGTCCTTCAAGACGCCTGTGCGGTGATGTGTGGCAGAAGAGGAAGGGCTCCAAAAGCGCTCAACAGACCATGGGTGATCAGTGATGATTGTTGTCTTCAACCTCCTCCACCATGATCCTTATAGATCACAGTTGTACGGGGTGCCAATGGGTTCCACACAATGACAAGCTATACTGGCACCTTTTGCACTTGTGTTTTGAAACGGCCATAGGGGGCCTTACTGACACATGGATGCTCAGTGAAAATGACAGTGGGACCCGTGCACTTTGAAACGGACTTTCTTTCTTGGGAATTTGGTTGAAGGTCCGTTGACCGCGGTCAGGTTGATCTAGCCCCAGAAATACAACTTGTCGTGTTTCGAAAAACGTGTCACATCAACTCCTACAGTTTCTGCCTACCTTACCTTTCGGCCGACAGCTCCCTATGTCAAGTTGGCTCCCCTAAATGCAGCCCAGCCGCAGGTGCATCCCCTCTTCTTGCCTCCCAAGGCCGGACAGTCGTCCTTGTGGTTCATGTCGATGACACCGTCGATGATGACCCGAACCACCTGCTAGCGCAGAGTGACCCCACGATTCGAGGATCACCCCTTTTCACTGGGGTCATGGTCATTGCCGGGACATCTCTATGGCGGTTCTTCGAAGACCTTTTGGACACCAGCTGCGCCAAGCAAACAAAAATTCGAGGTTCACACACTCATTCTCCACAGGGTTGAGCGGAGGTTTCGAAGGCTGAGTGAACAGTTTGCGTGCTGCGCACCGGGGCTCGTTCCGCCATTACTTGCCGGATCGGTGATTGGACGGTTTGATTGATTAAGGAATTGACGGCGTGATGGTTTAATTCCTTGACTGCCTGGTTCATGCGCTGGCGAATTGAAACGCACAATGGAAAATCATGCCAGACTATGAAGATTGTACCTAATGAGCAGGTGCGAGTGGCAATGCGACTGAACAGGAGATGAAGTTTATGCTACTGGGCCGAGCCCAGACAAGTAAACATTGAGCAAAGGACTCAATTGCAGGACAGCTTCCCAAACATTCCCAGACTGCGCTTCGAGAACTGATTGTGTGGCCTCCTTCATCTTCTGGGGCTCGCCGCGCCATTCAAACCGCATGAGGTTTTGACCAAGCAGTTCCTGTCAGAGCAGACATAGTGCGGCCCAAACAGAACCGTGAGCTGGTCACCAAGCATAGCTGAAGCACCTCAAAAGAATGACTAACTGGAAACTATGTCTTGATTATTGAGCCCTGTAGTCGAGCATGCAAATTGTGATCACTTATTTTGGACGCTGCAGTCACCACAAGAATGCTTAAGACAGAGGTGATCAAATGAACGCGGTCCCCCAGTGCTCCTCAAGAGCTACTTGTAGTAGCTCTAAGAGCCTTGGCGCTGTCGTGCAGAAAGTCGTTCCCGTCTTCCCTCATGTCGATGAGGAATGGACGGGGTCTGGTGCCCCTGTTCTGCGCCTCAGCTGGCTTGATTTCGGTTCACACTTCGCGCTACGGAAAGTGGAAACAGGAAAACGAAAACAGAAAAACTGCATTTCTGATGCGAGTGTTTGTGATGCGGACTCATCAATATGCAAGCAAACATGTGTTGGGGCAGCCACCATCCCGGCCTAAGCCAAGACACCCAATATCGAAGTTCGAAGTACGTGCTGGCGCTATTGCCCGTGTCTTCTCCGTACTCCTCCTCGGCAAAGGCGACGAAAGCACACCCACAAGCAAGATCAATAGCATGCCAAAACACCCAAACTGCACGAAGCAACCAACCAGAGTGAAGTCAATCCAAGGGTCGCAGTTGCGCATGTGGCGCTCGAAAACCACATTCTGAATTAAGTTGCCAAGCGGAGGCTGCACCTCAGTAGCCGCATTGTGGGAATGCCGGTGCTTGAGCTGAGTCTCCCCTCCCAGTTTTGCGGCCCAAGGTGCAATGATTCGCTGAAGGCCATGCTTCTGCAGGGCCAGCCGTAACTCTTCAACCTGCACGTTCGGACAAATGCCCCGACCCACAGGAAGGTTGCAATCCAACCTCGCCTGCGCCCGCGGGTAATCCCTCTTGAACCGCATGGACGCGAAGAGTCTTCGAAACACTTTGGGCTGCCTCACACCGTGAGCCAACGATTGCTGCCGGACACCACTGTTGTAAAGTGAAAATGCTCCAAATCCGTCACAGAAGGGGAAGCAAAACATTATAATATATATATATATATATATACATACATTATATATATATATATATATTATATTTTATATATATATATATATATTACATATGTTATAAATATATTATATATATTATATATATTATAAATATATTATATATATTATATATTATATATATTATATATTATATATATTATAGATTATATATATATATTATGAATATTATATATTATATATATTATATATTATATTATATTATACATATTATATATACATTATATATATTATATTATATTATATTATATTATATTATATTATATTATATTATATTA
>CAJNDT010006124.1:127419-212419 GCA_905221615.1 Symbiodinium sp. CCMP2592
TATTGTATTATATGATATGATATGATATGATATGATATGATATTATATGATATTAAATGATATTAAATGATATTAAATGATATTAAATGATATTAAATGATATTAAATGATATTAAATGATGTTATATGATATTATATGATATTATATGATACTATATTATATTATATTATATGATATTATATGATATTAAATGGTATTAAATGATATTATATGATGTTATATGATATTTCATGATATTATATGATATTATATGATATTATATGATATTATATGATATTATATGATATTATATGATATTATATGATATTATATGATATTATATGATATGATATGATATTATATTATATTATATTATATTATATGCTCGCCCGGCCCCCCCCAAGATCCACGCCATCGTGGTTCTTGGGGCATGGGGCGCACGAAACACTGTAGTGCTCAAAACATTCCACAATTTAAAACCCTGAAACTCACGAAACACTGTAATGCTCAAAAATTCCACAAATTCCAAAATTCTGGCATCTATGGCCAGACCGGTAGCAAATTCCTTTAAACTTCGGAATTTTTTGAGCATAGCAATGTTTCGTGAGCTGTGAGGCAATGAAAAGTTAATTTTTTTGAGCATTACAGTGTTTTGTGAGTTTTAAACCACGAAACACTGCTATGCTCAAAAAACTCCAAAATTTCCAACCCTGAAATGCAAAAAACTCTGCAATTATCACAAAAAAAATTCCAAAAATTGCAAAGTTCTGGCATCTATGGCCAGGACGGGAGCAAATTCCTTAAAACTTTGGAGTTTTTTGAATATAGCAGTGTTTCGTGAGCTGTGAGGCAATGAAAGGTTGAGTTTTTTGAGCATTACAGTGTTTAGTGAGTTTTAAACCACGAAACACTGCTATGCTCAAAAAAAAAGTGAGGTTTGAGGCTGTGAAAAGTTTGTTTTTTTGAGCATTACAGTGTATAAAGACACGAAACACTGTAATGCTCACAAAAAATCAACTTTTCCAAGTCACGCACGAAACACTGCTATGCTCGAAAAATTCCAAACTTTTAAGGAATCTGCCACCGTCCTGGCCATAGATGCCAGAATTTTGGAATTTTTGGAAATTTTGGAGCATTACAGTGTTTCGTGAACTTTAGGGTTGAAAAGTTTAAATTTTTTTTAGCATTACAGTGTTTCGTAGCCTGAACCTCACAAAACACTGTAATGCTCAAAAAAAATTCGTTTTCCACAGACTCAAGGCTCAATTTTTTTGCAACGCTGCAATGCTCAAAAAATCCACTTTTCACAGCCTCAAAGCTCACTTTTTTTGAGCATAGCAGTGTCTCGTGGTTTAAAACTCACAAAACACTGTAATGCTTAAAAAAAATCATTTTTTTTAACATAGCAGTGTTTCGTGGTTTAAATCTCACAAAACACTAATGCTCAAAAAAAATCAACATTTCCAAGCCTTGAAACGCACGAAACACTGCTATGCTCAAAAAATTCCAAACTTTTAAGGAATCTGCCGCTGACCTGGCCATAGATGCCAGAATTTTGGAATTTTTGGTATTTTTTGAACATTACAGTGTTTCGTTAGTTTTAGGTTTGGAAATTTTGGAATTTCTTGAGCGTTACAGTGTTTTCTGATGTCCAAGACAGGATATAAGATACGGGTATACTGTATCACAAGATAATTGTGTGCTTTCAACCGTTGTCAGGGACTGGAAGTACTATTTATATGTTTCCTGGAACGGCAAAGGTTTTCATTACTCTGGTTTGATAAGTATGAACAAGGCCAGCCTAGTCGTTACATAGCCTATTTCATATATGTTTTCATAGGTTGGTAGATCTATGGCGGCAGCGGCACTGGCTCTAGTACTTGAGCTTTCTCGAAAATGGCTTTGGCCCTTCTTCGGCGAGCTGCACCTCCTACAAATCCAACACTGTAATAATCGCAAGCCTATGTGGAACCTATTTCATTTCATATTGAAGACTGTAGGAAACTTTTTGCATTTTGCTATCATCAGAAGCAATGGAGACTTCCTATTCGGTTTCCTACGATACATGAGTTTTCATTCAGTTAACTCTTATTGATGCTGTCCTATACCCCGGAGAACAGTCGTAATTGGTCCTGCTTCATGTTTGGAAGGTTGCAAGAGCTCTCTTACTTCTTGCTGCAGACGAGCCTTCTTGTGCGCCCGCATATGCACATGAACTTTTCAACTCCAGGGGAGCTTCCCCATTTCTTATGAGGCAAAGAACAACTATTGGAGCATTGCTTCCAAAATAAACGCGGCCGTATATTCGACTTCCTTCATGTATAACGGACACGACATGAAAGGAGCTCTTTGTATTTCGTAACTCATACATCAAATGCTAGAGCGATTCGGCCGCATCAGAACCGGACGCTTCACGAGCAGCGGGAAAGAGATGGCCCACGCAGGCAGACGTCTTCGTAAGAGAGACAATAGTATTTTTGTTATTAGAGGAATGTTGATAAATAACATACCATAAAATCCAAAAACACGAGGTTTTTTAGTATTACATGAACAAAACTAGCACGACCTCCAGCATTTCAGCTTCTCCAACACATAAACTTCCATAAATCCGCGGCCGAGATTCGGCGCCAGATTTTTACACATATCAAACCCGCGCCTTGCAGCAGCACGGTTTGCATGCACATGAGGTAAAGCACGATTGTACCGGTATTTACGGTGTTTTCGGTATATATGAGTTGTTGACCAATGTAGAGAAACAACCTGTGGAATTGTGTGGAAGAGGCGGGTGCGGATCTTGGGGGGGGGGGGGGTTGACCATCCATATAATATAATATAATATAATATAATATATATATATATATATATTTATTTATTTATTTATACACACACTGAACCCTGAACTTTCCCGTAGGAAGTTGAGGCGGCAGCCAGGGCGATGCCAGAGCCACCCCTTCGGCAGGCACGTCGCTGCGCGCATAAAGATGGGGCCTCGGGGTCTGGCTTTAAGGTCTGGGAAAATTGGGAACAGTTTCGTAGGATACCCAGTAACCTAAGAATAAAAAGGCCTCTCTTTTTGGTATTGGGTAACTTTATAAGGAACCTAGGACTACAAAAAGGGAATAAGGGTACTACTGGGCATCCTAGTTTCGTGAAGGTGGGTTGATAGCTACGGATTCAGGGGATTCTCAAGGTCGCTCCCTGCAGGGTTGCCACACAGGCTTCGCTGGGCTCTCGGCTGTAGGAGGGGATAGGCTACCCAAATTCCCTACCCTCGCCAGACAAAGCTGACGACTGAAAACGACTGGGCCGTGGGTTCTGATCTAGCAGACAATGCTTCGGAAGCGACTCCCGTCAAATATACCGCGGTTTTCGGCGTCACACAAATGAAAAGTTGTTAGAACCCTAGACCCGGTAAAAAAAAAAAAACTCATCCCAAAAAAGCCCTAAAGCCACGAACACCCTGAAACCGAAATGCCCTTAGCCTCGGCCAACGTGGAGGCCTGCAGGTCCAACGGTGCATGTACAAACACCCCTAAACCTTTCAGAACACACCTCAAACAATGAACCGCGAAGACCCTCAAACTCCCCTAACCGGCCCAACAAAACCCTGATGCGAAAAACCCTATAAAGCCCCCGTCAAAACCCCCATATAACGCTCCAGACACGGCAACAAAAGCCCCAAGTAAATCCCCAAAGGCACCCTGACAAAGATAAACCCTAAACGCCTCAACCCAAAAACAAAACGCCAAAGGCCCCGCCCCCAAACCCAAAACCCTTATATAACCCTAAACCTTAAGCCAAAACGCCAAAGGCCCCGACCCAGCCATCTCTGGCAGCTCTTGCACCGAAGCAAAGGGGCAAAGCGCGAAGCGGCTGCTGCGGTGCCTCCATCCTGGCCTCGGGTTCGGGTTACTCAACGTCTCTTTGAAAGGGTTTTTGGTTTATACGGTTTAGGGGTTTAGGGTTTAAACTAGCGGTCTAGGGGTTTAGGGGCTTGGGTTTAGGGTTTAGGGTTTAGGGGTTTAGGGGTTAGGACTTCGGGTCTCTTTAAAAGGGCACTGCAAGGATCCCTGAAGAGTACTAAAACTATAAGTGTTCCCTTTAAGGCTTCCTCTGCGGGTGCCTTTTAAAGGTCCTTTGAAGAATCGAAGCCTTCAAGAATCCTTAACTGAAGGATCCTTGAAGGCTTCGATTCTTCAAAGGACGGCCTCCTTTGTTCAGGTTCAGGGTCCCTCATACGCCATAAATCTACTCTCGACTCCCCTATGCCCTGGGGAGCAAGAGCTAGTTGGTGTTTAGGGTTCAGGGTTCCTTAAAGGTTCCCTTAAAGGGATCCGTAATTAAGGGATCTATAGAGTTTAGGCAGCTAGTTAGGGCCCCAAAAAAGCACGTAAGCAAAACTGAGGAAAGGGATATCCCACAAAAAAACCCTTTAAAGGGAAGCCTAATTAGGTAGGGATATATCCCCATAAAATGCTGGTGCTTATGTGCTTTTGAGGTCCCTAACGAGTGCTTCCCCAAGCAGCCCTGCACTTTAGTATCGAGGCCCAAGCAGCTGAGTCGCGGCTGTCGCGCCCTGCGGCTTCACCTTGCCCAACTTGGAGGGGCAGGGGACTTAGTAAGTCGTTTATAAGTAGGGCTACTCCACTTAGGGTAATAACTCTACTTATAACTGTACTTACTAAGTCCCCTGCCCCTCCAACAAAACCTCCATGTGCCTTTATAGTAGATACCATAAGCCTTAAAGGGATCCCTATATGGGGGTTTCCAAAAAGGGGGGGGGACCCTAATATCATACCCTAAACACTAGGATCCTTATTGTAAGAACCCCCATATAAGGTACCCCTAATTTCGGAAACTCCCATATAGGTACTTTAAGGCCCAAGTATATATACTATATGGTTATATGGACCCTTCGGTTGCATGTCCAACGGAGGACGTCTAGCAGAAACCCCACGTATACTGTAGACGAATGTACACCCCGGATTCACGAACTGCTTTTTCTGTAAAGGTCCTCCTTCTCGGATTCCTATCTTTAGCATAATCCTGCTTGAGGGACAGGGGCTTTCGGTCGGGGCGCCTTTGTGTAAGATCTGGGAAGCAGGGCTCGGGTTTAGGGTTGCAGCTGAAGCCTCGACCAGGGGCGTGCGTGTCGCCCGCATCGCAAAGTCCAAGAGAGCCCACCTGGGAAGATTGCCGTCAAACCCCAAAACCCTATGACCCTAAACACTAAGGCCCCATAGTAGTCAGTTCTTTCTTGTGGTTAAAGGGAACTCCTCCTTTGCCTATGGCAAGGGCCTATGGGTAAACCCTATAAGCCCTGTGGTCACTGCCCGTGGTGCACGGCATCCCGCAGTTAACCTTGAGCTCTCAACCGTATAAACTCCGAAAACCTTGGGATCGGGCTCTCCATCCAGTGCCGGGTGGAAGGAGATGGCGCCTGAGTACAGCCCCCCTCTCCGGCTCTCTGCTGCAACGCGCACACCGCCCTCGTGTACGTGGGATCTCTGGCTACAGCTCCTCCCGTAATTGCCAAAGATGGAGACTTCGGTGAAGATGGCAAGCTCTGCTTCTGCGGCGACACAAAACATTAAGTCCACGGCGAAGTGCTTCGGTGTGCGCCAGAAACGTTGGCCTGGCACAGGGCGTCAACGACAAAGTTATGCACACCACCAACAGTAAGAGTAACAGCCGAGGCCATGAAAAACGACCTAAACCTGAACCCCTACAGGTACATCCCGCCGTCTAACTAAGTACAGACCTTCAACATGCTGTATGCATACCGCAAACTCCTGCAGGCAGCGCGGCAGCGTATCACAGAGCTTGCAGGGTCCGTCTTTCGTCTCCTTGGCTAAGGCAACATGCATGCGAGCACACTCGCTTTCAGGATTCGGTGCTTTGCGAGCCGAAGGTCTGCCTCTTCTTCGTGAAACCAGTTGCCCCTGGCGCGCAGCATTGCCGTGATTTGCATGAATCGGCGTTGACGTCGTGCTGTTGCTGGCCTTTGGCTGTTGTGCCGCCTTAATTTCAATGCCACTGTGCATCACTGGCGGGATTGGTGAAGGATACCCTGAACCCTAAATAACCTCAAAACCTCTCAATGCTCGGGGGCTGGGGCTTTGAGCCAACGCCTGATCGAGGAAGCAGATGCCTCATCAAAGATGACACCTGCAGCAACGCTTCAATTCAAGGATTCAGCCTGCAAGCAAAACGAGTCCAAAACCAAGTGAGGCGATCCTGGGACTGAGGCTTTCTGGCTCCCAAGTGCCCGGCTATGCTCATACTCACTTCGAAAGCGGAGGTGATAGTGCCTTTTGCAGATCGGCTTCAGGGTTTGGAGGATCAGGGCTTATAAGGATTTCGGGTTCTGCGCTTTAAGGCTCTAACTTGGCGTTCAGGATGGAAGGCTAACGCAACAGGCCCCGATAAAACCTTCTGCCGCATGCTACTTGAGCCAGGCCATACACCATGACTCGGGGAGGGGGTGGGGTTGGGGTTTCCGGCTTTGGATCAGCTGCCCGTTTGCACCTGGTCTATTCTGCCGCAAAGCGCATCCCCGGGTACGCACATGAGTCCCGGTATAAGTTTTTCATAAACACACGCTTACATGCGTACATACAAACGTACATACATGCACACATACATACATACATACATACATACATACATACATACATACATACATACATACATACATAGTTACATACATACATACATACATACATACATACATACATACATACATACATCATACATACATGCATACATACAAACGTACATACCTACCTACCGACCGACCTACCGTGCCTACAGACATACCTACGTACCTATGTTACATACATGCGTACATGCCTGAGCTTACACCTGCGCGCATGCATTGCATGTACGCAAGTGTGCGTATATTCATGGCCATATGTGATCTTGTGACACTATTACCACAGACGCGGAATAACTTGCACATGACCGCGAAGGTAGGAGAAACACAACAACCTTATTCTTCGAGCATTCCACTTGCGCCAGACCCAGGTGGGACCAATCTATTCCAAGCTAGGATGTGGTATGGCAGACACCACTAATCATATCACCGAAACCTGAAGCCCCCAACATTCACCACAAACCCTCAAGCTCCAGCTGAAACACAGATGGAAGGCGCAACCCAGAAAACGAACACTATACAGGAAGGACATCAGTGAAGGGACAGTCAGTAGCAACAGCCGCTGTGCCGAGTCCGAGCCAAGACTTCAACCCTCAACTAACCTTTGGTTGTAGGGTCTTAAGTTGCTTCGAAATTTCAAAAGCCCAGCAGCACCAACAACTTGAAACCTTAGTTAAACCCAAACCCCAGCAGTGACCCCTGAACACCCCACCCGCACAGGCCCGACAGGCTAGGCCTCAAATCAAGCCGATAGCAGAAGTCGGAATAGACCTTCTCACCAGCTGGTTGGGCAGCTGGTTGGGGTTATAACGCTGCAGGTATTGTGGGACTTAACATGCAACTTAGGATTTGTTATGTTATGTCTTTTCCTTGAAGTTTCCCTTGTGCAGTTGCTGGGGTTCGGTACTGCACTGTAGAGTAACTATAACCCTATCAACCCTAAACCGTAAAACCTCCCAAATGCGGCATCCAGACAGCGAGAATAGCCAGTCAAGTGGAGCTCTCGTTGAGCTCTCCGGGCAACCCTAAACCCTCAACCCCTAAGAGGGCCTAGCCCCTAACCCCCTCAACCCCTAAACCCCTGAAACCCTGAACCCCTAAAATCCTAAACCCCTAAAGCCCTAAAGCAAAACGGCCCTACACCCTAAGCCCAACGTCTATAGCTCAAGACTGCGCGACCGGCTCGGGCCTTGTCTGCACCTTGGCAAGCAGGACCAAATCTCAGGGGTCACCGGGCTCTCCGGAGACCCCAATCTTAATTAAGGAGTATGCCTTGAATTATAGCAAGATCCCTGTTACGATTTAAAGTATAGTCCTTCATTGAGGGGTACTGGAGTCTCTGGGTCTCCGGCCGAGACAAGATTGACTGCCACACTGCTACAGTAGCTGGGCTTGAAGCTCCGGTTCTCGAGGTGGCTTCAGGATGATAGTCTAGGGCTCTAGGTCGAAAAAGGTTCGCGTCTTGAAGCTCGGCCGTGTCCTGCTTTTGCAACGCTACGGAAGTGTCATAAAGAACACGCATCGGCCTCATTGAAAAGCATCTGCAACTAATGGTCAGCTTGCCATCGTCGTGAACTTGATAACCAGCAGCAGCATGACCGAGACAGCGGAAGCGGCCATAAGACGAAGCAAGGAATTCAGCAAGTGAAATATGTAAGTCATTAGCAATGTCAAGAGAAGGGGAAAAAAGGCCGAAACGTCAAAGCACGCAGACATGAACAGGCCCGGACATCCACCAAAATAATTCAGCAGCAAGCAGACGTGCAAGAAGTTCTGGCCCTTTCAGAATATAGGAACCCAGTTGGTAAACCCTGGGTCTTCATCCGGGCTCTTCGTGTGAACCCTAATATTTGCGGCTAGAGGACCAGGGTTGCTAAATCAGGCTACATTACATTTTATAGGACAACCAGAACGATGCCGCCGAGCATCTCAAGACGGGCCCCGAAGCGGCCAACACCTTCGCAACACGACACACCCGCATTGGGGTTTCGGGTTTAGGGCTAAAGGGAGTTCAGCATTCAGTTCTGGACGCTTTCAATGCTGGGCGACGGCTTTTGGCACCTTGCAACGGATGGAATACGACGGTTTAGAGCTGCAGGTGATGATGGTTGCTCGTTTTGACAGCATTGCCGAAGGTGGGAAAATCATGAGCTGGTGCCGATGACGAAGATGGAGCAAGCTTTAAGATTCTTGGCTTGATATTATTTCCTATCATGGGAACCCAACCCCCACTAAACCCCGATAGGCTAAAGCCCCTTTTGGCCTCCTATGATACTATGCTTTAAGCAATACTCCTTACTTAAGGGGTATTGGAGTCCCCTAAACCCTTAACCCTATAGATCCCTTAAAGGAACCCTAGCTACTCCTTCCTTTAAGGGATATTGGAGCCCCCTAAAGCCTATAGATCCCTTAAAGGAACCCTAGCTACTCCTTCCTTTAAGGGATATTGGAGTCTCTGGGCCCAGCCTGACGACTCTCCAGGACTCGCCGCAGAGTCTGCACATCCTGCACCGGCAGAATTAGACGGAGACTTGGGGTTATGGACTACGGTTAGGGTTTAGGGTTTAGGGTTTAGGGTTTAGGGTTTAAGGCTTAGGGTTTAGGGTTTAGGGTTTAGGATTTAGGGGTTCAGGGTTCAGGGTTTAGGGTATGACTGTGACTATGGGGGCCTTCACAACTACCTTGTCCATTTTGGCGGGGGGGGGGGGGGGCCTGGTTATAGTTAGAGCATAATGGGCCCCAAAACCTGACAAGGGTGGGTTACCATAAGGGTCGTTTAGGGCTCTGGAGTTTAGGGGTCTAAAGGTTGGGGACCTTGGGATTTCTCGAGGTAGGGCATACCCAGACCCCAGAAAGCAGATCCCAAATTAGGGGATCTACTTTCTAGATCCTCCAAAGGGGGTCTGCGCAGGGGCTGTAGGTATGCTTACCTGTGGTTAGTAAGGACTGGAAGACTGGTAGTGATAGTAGTTTTAATTGTACCCCGTTCCTCCATTCCCTACTAACCGAAGGTAAGTATGGGGGTCGAGGCGCCTACTTTTGGTTTACGGCCTCGCTGCTGGCTCCCTTTCGGGGGACCACAGCAAGCCTGTCTACCACATTGAGACGAAAAGCTGGCTGTATAAACCCTAAACCCTAGGGTTCATTTAGGGTTCAGGGAAAGCCTCGATCCAGACAGTTTTGCAGAAGAAGAGAGCAAGAACTGACTGCAACACTGTAATATATCCAGTAACGGGCCACCTCAAAACCACCTCAAAACTCCAAAGCCACAGTCAGTGGGAACTGAATACAATTGAGTCCAGCTTTCCCGGCTCATTCTGCCCGGCGCTGTTCCCTGTCCTCATTCTAGACGTCCAGAAGACATGTCTGGTATACGAGCGAGAGAGAAACTGAAAAGCGTCCGGCAGGTTCAAGGCAGTGGTCCAAGTTCTTGTTCAGCAACTTATAATTTCAGACTTTGCTTCCCAGCGCACCGTCTCTACCGGCTGTGTTGCAGGATATGGTGTGCGCAATACAGGAAACTTCTGGCCTTTCAACGCTTCGATGCAACATGTTGGCGGCAGCTTTGACCCGCAGTACCCCTTGTGCAGCCCGAGCCCCAAAACTCCACACCCGCGACAGAAACAAACCAAATTAGAGCGAGGCTAATGTAGGGGCCTGAATAATTAGAATGGGGTTTGGTAGAATAAGGTTTGCGGGCATCTTCTACTATATTTATACCAAGTACTATAGTTCATACTCAGGATCCCCCAAAACCCTCTCAATATTAGGCCCCGACATTATCAGCATCCAGTCCAGAGACGAAATCCACAGCCCTGAAATCCGGTACCGAAACTTATTCAAAAGCCTGAAAGCCCTCCTCCCTGATGGCTAAGGCTAACCCCAAGACCCCAAAAGCTTCAACTTTGCTAAAACAGTGGCCCTAATAATTTAGAATAGGGTCTTGGTGTATATTGTAGTACCCCTAGAAGATAATAGCAAACTAGCAATTAAACAGCGCCAGTCCTTCAGGGAAGAAGGCAAGGCCCCGCTGAGGATCACCAGAGAATACGGTGTCTCTACGGCCTGGACTGGAAGGGCTGGGAGCTTCAAAGGGGGGTTGTCGGGGGATGGGGGGTTTGCGCCCTTCGGGTGTTTAAGTCGGGTTGAGGGGTTTAGGTTAGGGCACCCTCGGGCTTCAAGCTGAGAGCTCCGAGTCTGGCACGGGTTTGACACTGTCTCACACGTACATTCGAAGGACTTGTTGGATTTCTACAAGTACAGAACAAGAACAGAATACGGTATCTTATCAAGATTACTATCGCAATTGGTATCAATACTAGTATTCGTATTGTCAGTATACTTTTTGTGATTGTAAGACCTAGCAGCAGACAGGGTCTCAACTTCGGAAGCTCGCAGCTCGCGTTTCTGAGTTCATGTGCCATTGGGTTGAGAACTTTGTGCCGGGGGTCTTCTTCTTCCTGAATGAAGGATCGGTATTTCGGGGCTACATGGACAGCGCAAGTACTGGGATGCGAGTTTTGCACTTCGGACTAAGAGTAAGGGTGGACATGGACAGGTGATGAACATACGAACAGCTCACTGGTCGGAATAACGCGGGCTCTGCTACGAAAAACAGCAGCAGGAAGGGCAGACGTGTCGACGGTGGACTCTGCAGAGGCCTTACTATTGATGAGAATAGGGTTTTGGGGTATAGCGACCTTTCAACATAATAAGGAACCCCCAAAATAGTATTGCTATTTATTAAGGCCCCGATTTTATTTTGGAGGTGTGACGTCCCACCTCCAGCATCGCATTCAGGAGAGACCTCGGCTTTTGGTTTTGGTTGCTATTGCTAATTACTACGGTTGCAAGTACTAGTACTAGCGGTATTTTCATTATCACTACGAATACTTTTACGGCTACGAGTACTAGTGCTAGTGGCATTTGCATTCTTACTGCGAATACTATTCCTGTTCCTATCTCGGTGCCAGAAACTGAACCTCTGGCGCGGGACTGTGCCGGGTCTCAGAATTGAGGTTTCCGAATCCAGGAACCAGCCAAAAACCCAAGATCCGAAGCCCTAAACGGTAAAGCCTTCACCATAGCTTAGGGTTTAGGGTTTAGGGTTTAGGGTTTAGGGTTTAGGGTTTAGGGTTTAGGGTTTAGGACAGAAACCCGCCAAACCACTCCGCTCCGAATTTGTTCGTCAATGTCAATCCCGGGACTGCAACCCCTGAGATCCGAAACGGTCGAATGTAGACTTCCACCCAGGACACGACAGCCACATCCTTTTCTTGGGCCCTCCAAAAGACTCGCAAAACGGGTTTCTGCACAACGTGAATTGGAAAAATCGGCTCCCGGGGTTTCCGTCGCTTCGGGTTCCAGGATGTTCGCAGGCGAACGAGGAACAGCAACTTACTATGGGCGCTTTGACAGTTGGAATAGGAATGAAGCATTGGGGTATGTTACAATAATATGGTATCACAATTGGCATAAGCTTAGCAATGAATACTATTCCGAAGGGTTCCCCTAGGGAAATCTACGGAATAGGATTGCTAATTACTCCGGCTTCTGTCCTAGACATTACGATCCTCCCCAACGGCGTACAAGGACTCCTATAAGGGGCATTCCTGATTTATAACCCTGATTACTCAGCCCCCTTTGTTTCAAGGCCTCGACATTAGGATCCCCAGTGCAATTCCTGCGGAAAGAGGTCGGCATTATGCTTGTGAAACTCAAAGCTTAAACGAACCAGCAGTACGCCTGATCGTCAGCAGCAGCTCAGTACGGTACATAATATAGTCATATAGTGACAAACCGTTCCGGGATGATCAACGCTGGCTCCGAAGACGCCCAATGAGTCCCAAGTGCGCAGCACATTGTGGTACGGCTGATGGACAAAATCCTGCATAACCCATAATTAATAAGGAATGTACCATAATTTCCATATATTCCTTATTATGGGTCATGCAGGATTTTGTCCATCAGCCGTATGAGCGCAAGTGCATCCCAAAACACGCACGCTACTGCAGCAGGGGCAAGACTCCCGCAAGGGGGGAAAAGCGAGGGAGCACCACTTAATTGGAGAGGCGGTTTAGGGTTTAGGTCACATTTCCAACAAGCCGAGCACCTCGGTGTGAGCACAACTTCGGGAGGGAAGCACACGGGACTGTGTCGGAAAGGAGTTGCACCCCCACAAAAAAAACTCACCCCACGTGGCGGGGAGCGCATCTGTCGAGAGCACTCTAAGGCCCCAGGAGCCTTGAGATGGAGGGCCCGGTCCGAGCACGACTGTAGCAAGTTTTATTATGTCATGAAGTATGTAATTAATATAGAGTATAGAACATATATATATATATATATATATATATATATCATATATCACATAATATAGAATATATACTATATAATACATGATGAGATCCTGTTTTTGAGACGAAACGGTGCACGGTGGAGCAGTGGAACCGTCGTGCGCGCCTCCCGGCGTTACTGACCTATAAGCCCATTTGTAAGAACACCATCGTGTTACCGCATCATTTCGGCCGAAAACATGGTCACCATGTCATGAACCACATTCTACCAGAACTTCCCGCTCTCCTTTGGTACTGAAAATCTATATAGTCAATTTGGCAGAGGAACGCTCAGGAAGCGACTTCTCCATTCCGGGTACATGGAGGTTTCCGAAAAGAGGGGACCCCAATATACTGCCCTAAATAGTGGGATCCTTATTACGTATAAGGACCCAAAAATAAGGTACCCCTAATTTTTCTGGAAACTCCCACATGAATTATGCAAGGTTAGCCGGCTCTTGAAACTGACAGACATCCGGTTCCGGCTCGGTTCACAGCAGGGTTTAGGGTTTAGGGTTCATCTACCAGATGGAGACAGTTGCACTTAGATCTCACGAGGATCTGCCCCGAGCCTTTCCCGAACAGCATCTGCGAGACATACCGAAAGTACCAGTAAATGCTGAGCCCGAGACTTGAGCGGTCGTGCAACGGGAAGGACAACTGAAGAAGCATAGAACAAAGTTACGGCACTATGCATTTTAACCGACTTACTTCGGCCTGCTCAAGAAACGAGTGAAAATTGCCTGATGGCCTTGGTTTTTCAAGCTGGCACAGGCCAAATACGCTTGCTGTGCGAACGCTGTACACCATCGCTTGACGGCACAGGTCACTGTCCGTACAGGGTGCGCAATGTATCGCAACGGTTGATGATATAAATCCTGCATTGCCCATCATAAGGAATATACCATAATCCCCATAGTTTAGGGTCCTTAAGGTAATGCAGGATTTATATCATCAACCGAAGTGGTGAAACTTCAGGATCCTTCGAGCTATGTTGGCTCTCTTGATTGCAGTTCAAGTCTTTGCAACAGGCAGGCTTCTCCCAAAGACTTGCCCGAAAGACAGCTAGGGTATCGAACTGTGTTTCCCAGTACTATTGTCGGCAATACTGCCGCTAATACTCTTCAAATCTTCATTGCATCCGGATGAAACTTATTCAATAAACATAGAAACTACAGGTAACATCTGTAAGACCTCCGACTGAAAACTAAGAGCGGAGCCGCCAGAATCCGAAAATCAAGAGATACTTCGCAGCGGCTGAAAGCGTGTCCCTATCGCCTGACTTCCCAACTAACAGCACACATGGACGGAGAAATGCTGTAAAGTCGCGCGTTGATACTCTAGCTAAGCACCCCTCAATGAGAACTCACGTCCTCCTGTCTTTCAGAAAAGGATCGTCATGATCTTTCACGATGCCAAAGTCACTGTCACATCAGTGTGTTTGACCTGCACAGAAGCTTCGGTGGGTGACAGTTGCAGTTACATTCGCAAGTGACCAACCCTGACTCACCTCAGAACGAACAGTGGCACACAGCACAAACTGACTTTATATCTTCACCTTCTCCTACCCTAAACCAAACGAAGCCCCAGACCCGAAGTGTTGAGAGATCTCTCCGCATAGCCCAAGAGCCCTCTCGGGTGCCGGCAACCACGGCCAAGTATCCGGCAACCGAGTCAGGGATAGCTGGGATCAGGCTCCTGCCGAAAGAGCCGACCCACGAGCTGGAACCGAAAAACCTGCACGACCTCGTGGCCCACGGATTAGGGCCCAACAGAAGATGATGTCCGCCCCATCAGGAGTGATTACCCTTGTTAACCTGAAGAGCTGAACTTCATTTTCTAACTGACAGACACAGCCATGGACAAGAGTGCAGTGGCACCGTCTAGTCTCATCCTGGAGGAACAGCGGGATGAGGCCAGCAAGGAGAGAAAGAGAGAGGGACAAAAAAAAACAACAAAGCTTACCTACTACGCTCTTTTTGCGGCTTTCTTGACCAGATGCTGTTCTGCTTCAGGAAATACTTCACTTACACACTCATAACACACAGAAACTGAACAGAAGAAGTGTAATCGGGCAGTGCTACTACAGAGGTTCAGGTCGCCGCAAGCATGTGATGCTTGCAGTCTGTCAGTCTGAAAACCTCTGCAAGACGGCTTGTCTATATCTTTCGCGAAGCAGTTGTGATTGTTGCACTTGCCGATGTGGATGTGAAAGTTGTTGCTGTTGCTGTTGATATTGTAACTGTCGCTGTTGCTGTTGATGTTGTCACACTAGCTGTTGCTGTTGTTGCTGTTGCTGTCGTTGTTGTTGTTGTTGCTGTTGTTGTTGTTGTTGTTGTCGCTGTTGTTGTTTTTGTTGCTGTCGTCGAGGGGGTGGTTGTTGTTGTTGTTGCCGCTGTTGTTGTTGTTGCTGTTGGTGTTGATGTCGCTGTTGTAGCTGTTGTGGTGGCTTTTGATGTTGTCAGTCTTGCTGTTGCCGTTGACGATTTGGCTGTTGTTGCTGTGGTTGCGGTTGTTGCTACCGTTGTGGTGGTTGTTGCCGTTGCCGTTGCCGTTGCCGTTGCCATTGCCGTTGCCGTCGCTGTTGCTGTTGCTGTGGCTGCTGGTGTTGCTGCTGTTGTTGCTGCTGCTGTTGTTGTTGTTGTTGTTGTTGTTGTTGTTGTTGTTGTTGTTGTTGTTGTTTTTCTTCTTCTTGCTCTTGCTCTTGCTCTTCATCTTGCTCTTGTTCTTGCTATGAACCCTGCTATTGTTATTGCTGTTGCTCTGCTCGCGGTATTGCTCTTTTTGTTATTCCTGGTGCTGTTGTTGCTGTTGGTGTTGCTGCTGATGCTGTTGCTGTGTTGCTGCTGCTGCTGCTGTTGCGGTTGCTGTCTTGCTGCTGCTGTCACTCTGTTGCTGTTTGCCGTTGTTGGTGTTGTTGCCTCATCAGCAGAAACAAAGCCATGAATTTCCCCAAAACCTGAGCTTGTGCATACTGTCGAGGCATGATTTTGCAAGAAGGGGGCTTCGCAGTTTCTCAGTTCGGGTATGCGCCGCTTTAGTAGTTTAGCCGCAAACCAAGAAGGCTACCTCCACACATTGTGCGTCCTCAGGCTCTGGAGGGTGCCCCCGAAATCGAGACTTGCCTGAGGCCGGAGCATTTGGGATCCAGGGCTGAACTCGGATGTTGGCTGGCTTTACTTGGGCCCTCCCTGGCTTTAACAAAACGCAAGGAGTCACTTAACAAAAACGCAGGGGTCTCATACTTGGGCTCAGCACCAATGGAAGTTCTGAAGAAAGACTATGCATGTGTCGGTGCGTGTGTGCGGCAAGTTGTCGGCCTCAGCAGTACGAGTAGAAGCAGTGATAGTAGTAGTAGTAGTAGTAGTAGTAGTAGTAGTAGTAGTAGTAGTAGTCGTCGTCGTCGTCGTCGTAAGTATGACGTAGCAATAGTATTGGGATTCGTGCCGGTGTTGGAATTAATATTAGTATTCGTATTGAAACAAGTTTTACAAATAGTGTTAGTACTTGTATACATCTTACAGAATATTACAATGTATTAGGTATTGGGCATTCGGCATTGGTAGGTGTTAGGTAATCGTATTCGTATTCGTACTGGTATGAGTGGTATTGGTGGTAGTTGTCGTCGTCGTCGTAGTAGTAGTAGTAGCAGTAGCAGTAGCAGTAGCAGTAGCAGTAGCAGTAGCAGTAGCAGTAGCAGTAGCAGTAGGAGTAGTAGTAGTAGTAGTAGTAGTAGTAGTAGTAGTAGTAGTAGTAGTAGTAGTAGTAGTAGTAGTACTACTAGTAGTAGCAGGCGAGCTGATAGCCGGGAGCCCGATCTCGGCCTGTCACTGGTACCTCTAGCTTTAAAAGGCTTTGTACCTCTCGGCAACCGGTGCGCTCCAGATTTAGATACCGTAAGTGTCGTAGATCCGTATACCAAACTTGTTGGTTAAACAGACACATGTATGTGTGTGTGTGTGTGCGTATGCAGGGGTGTGTATGCATATTATCTATCTATATATATACATATACAAAGACATGCATATACGTGTGCGCATGTGTGTGTGTGTAGGCATGTATGGAGGGGTATGTGTGTAAGCTTGTATGTATAGTACGTTTGCCTGTACACATGTGTGTACATATCTGCGCATGTACTTATGTCGTATGTATGTATGCATGCATGCATGTATGCATCTGCATGTATGCATGCATTCATGTATGCACATACGTCGGTGTACTTTTCGATTAACATGACTATATACTGGCGCGCACATCTACATGTAGTTACAGCTAAACTTCAACGGTAATTGCTGTCAACTACTTGAACAGCCAATGCTGTTCTGGCAAGCGTCGCAGGACACACCAGACGCGTCTGCAGGCCAGACGGTGAACGTGGCCTTGCGTGCCTCAGCGAGCCCGATAATGGAGTTGTTGGAAGGCAGAACCAGGCCCCACCAGTCTCGAGTGCTTCAAGCGCACACATCTATGTCCGCGTTCATCACAGCATTTGCAACCGCAAACAGGCTGATGCTCCGAGCCTCCTGACCCTCGGTCCTCAAGCAGCTGCATCTCATAAACACGCCAACATTCCAGCCGTTCTACAAAATGCTTCCATTCAGACCCCAACAACTAACACTGCGGCAACGATCCGCACAAAATGGACAGCAGCGTTCAGCCCCTCTGGTTTCTGCTAGTCGGGCGGCGTCGAGGTCCATTTCCAGTTCTATCCAATCTCCCAGCTCGAGTGGCTTCACGCCTCGGAGTCTTGAATACTACAGGTACTACAGGAGCAGACAGCAGGGGGGGAGTGTTAGAAACTGGCGCACAGTGCAAACGCTCACACGTGTAGATGCTAGAGCAACCGCTTAACGAAACAAGTCCTATGCCCATACACGAAAGTCACTAGGGCTCGTGGGTCCTTTGCGGCCAGGCAACCAATCTCAGAGCGGACTACCTGTCAGGACGCAATGCTCAACAGTAAGCCGTAGAAATGCAACATGCAGGAAGAGTAAAGCATAAGTTAGTGTGGATTTATGCAGTAATGCGCACTTGAAAGGGGCAGCATGATACATGGTAACATGCAAAAATCGAAGCAACCCTATTATTCACTACCTACTGGTAAGACACACACAAAAAATGTGTGTGTGTGTGTGTATATATATATATATATGAACGCCTACATACGGAGGCGATATTGTGTGGAAACTGGTCATGTGCTTCTGGCTGCACGCCGGGCAGGAAAAAGCCAACACACCTGCACATACATCATGCAGCTAGATTTCCATGACTTGTGCTCTGACACAGCGTGGGCAGCACATCTGGATCACTGAGCGGTGCGGTAAGAACGAGAACCAAGGAGGACCGGAACCCAAAAATGCGCGTGCTAACGTGCAATTGCTAAACACTGGATTCGAACACCTCAAACTTGAAGACTATAAGAAACTAAATCATTAGAATAGGATTCCTACGGGCCCCTTAGTACAAATAATTGAGATTCCTTAGGGCTCCTCAATAGCACTATACAACTATGCAGGGAGAAATGTTCCTTGACCTAACTGCATAGAGGTCCTCGGGGCTCCCGAATACAACTATACTAGGATACCCAGTAACCTAAGAATATAAAAAGGCCTCTCTTTTTGGTATTGGGTAACTTTATAAGGAACCTAGGACTACAAAAAGGGAATAAGGGTACTACTGGGCATCCTAGTATAGGAAAGTCTTCCGAAGACTCTGCCCGGACCTGATTTCTCTTGCAAGCAGCAGGCAATTCTGGCCGCAATGTCCGCTACAACATGGCTTGTGGGTCCAATATAGGGGCCCAAAGAATTACCCACACTGTCTTGGTGGTTCCTTATTACAGTTGTAGTATAATGGGCCCCAAAACCCTGTTCTGATTATTAACGGCCCTATATCAATCTCTTGTCATGTTCCTAAACATGCCTTCACTAGACCCCACCGTAACCTAGGAATAAAAAGGGTGGCCTTTTTGGTTTGAAAGGGCTTTTTGAGGGAACCTGAACCCCCAAAAAAGGGAAGAAGGGCCTACTCTGGGTCAGAACCCCAGGACTTTCAGATCCCTGATGGCTTCTGCCTCGGCATGTGCCCTTACGCAGATGCGACCAGTCCTGGCAGTTTCATGCATCTTGAGAGTCGAAATCTCAGCGCTTTAGAGATCTCCTGGTTCAGATTCTTTTACTCAGTTTGGGCTTCCGACATGTTGCTAGGTGATATAGGAACCTGACTAAGGTTATTAGGGCTCTTTATGTGGATCCCAATATTTTGGGGGGTTGTAGGGCCAGGGTTTCGTAATCAGGCTCCTACATTAGATCATAAGGACCCTTGGGGGGGGTAGGGGAGGGGGGGTAGGGGGCCTTGATACCTATAATAAGGACTTAGTAAGGCCCATTTAAGGAAGTATAGTCCCCTACCCCCCTCCCCCCTACCCCCCTGTGGGTCCCTTATGATTAGAGTTTGTAGCATGGCTTCTGCATCCTTCTTCCCTCAGGCTTGGCTCGCTTGAGATCTGAAGTCCCAAAAGCCGACACAAATGGGAGTTTCGGAAAATTAGGGGTACCTCATTTGGGGGTCCTTATACTAGGAGTCCTACTATTTCAAATACTATATCAGGGTCCCCTATTTTTGGAAACTCCCAGATCTTCCAAGAGCTCTGAGTTGCCAAATAGCCCACGTGTGTTAGAGAAGGACCGCGAAGATGACTTAAGGATCTTCGGAGCCCCAAACCCCAAGCTTGCTTTCTATATGGGATTTTCCGAAAATTTAGGAGGAAATCATTTTGGGCTCCTATTCCGGGCAATTACTATACCATATTGGGTCCCCCATTGTCGGAAACTCCCACATGGTATATTGGGATTCCTAGTTTGGTGGGGGTTCTATGGACCCTAAATCTAAGGCGCATGTTCGGATCCGGGGCCCCGCACTTGTTGGCAAAGATCGAGACAATCCTGGGCTTCTGGAGCAGTTGCCCAGAGAGCCCATTAAGGAACATGGCTTAAATTATATAGGGCTTCATATTATGATTTAAGCCATATTCCTTAATTAAGGGGTATTGGGCTCTCTGGGTGGGTTTAGGGTTTAGAGCATTTCAAGTTGAGGTTATTCGGAGCTACTCTACACCACACATACACCATTCAAGGGTCTAAGCCGTCGACACTCAGGGCTTCAATATTAATCATCAGAATAGGGTTTTGAAGCCCATTATACTGTACTTAGGAAACCCCCAAAATTTGATTTGCAATTATTTAGGCCCTATATTCTGCTTTCAGAGACGGGCTTAAGCACTTCAAGGCCTGAGCGTACATCACTGGGGCCAGATGCTTCTGCTGTTTCCAAGTTCCGAGTTTAGGGTCAGCCGAAGGGGTGACTAGGAATTTTGGAGGCTTGGTTCGATGTTGATTGAGGCTTGGAATGCAGATCGAATGCACTACAGGCATCCCAGGCCCCAAACCGCCAACATGGAGGCAAGATGCTTCTGGATATTCTTCGGACAAGGCAGCTTGTTCGAGAAGATGAAGCCAACTCCGTCAGCACCTGCAAGGACTGGCTTGTGGAAAAAGCTGGCGAGATACAAGGGACTCTTAATAGAACAGAAGCTACACATGTAAGAATGACAACCTCATGTAAGAGTTAGACACAAAGTGTCCAAACCAATATTCTAGATGTCAGAATTCGGGTACATGTGTCGTAAAAGCAAAGATAAACAAGAGTTGAAGTCCAGAAACGGCAAATCAGCTGAAGACTTGCCGCATCAGTAGAGAAGCAGCAGAGAAGCAGCAGCAGCAGCAGCAGCAGCAGCAGCATCAGCATCAGCAGCAGCAGCAGCAGCAGCAGGCCGTAGCCGTAGATGTACCGCCGCGTAGCCATAGCCGTAGCCGTAGCTGTGAAAGCAGCCCCGGCAGCAGCAGTAGCCGGAGTAGCCGTAGCAGTAGCGGTCGCGAGGCACTTGGTAGAAGAAGCCGTGGCGGCAGCAGTGGCAATATTAGCGGTAGTAATAGTAGTAGTAGTAGTAGTAGTAGTAGTAGTAGTAGTAGTAGTAGTAGTAGCAGTAGTAGTAGCAGCAGCAGCAGTAGCAGCAGCAGGAGCAGGAGCAAGAGCAGGAACCAGGAGCAGGAGCAGGCGCAGCAGTAACGTAGTAGTAGCAGTAGAAGCAGTAGCAGTAGCAGTAGCAGTAGCAGTAGCAGTAGCAGTAGCAGTAGCAGTAGCAGTAGTAGTAGTAGTAGTAGTACTAGTAGTAGTAGTAGTAGTAGTAGTAGTAGTAGTAGTAGTAGTAGTAGTAGTAGTAGTAGGAGAAGTAGTAGTTGTAGTAGTAGCACAAGTAGTAGCAGTAGTGGTGGGAGTGGTAGTGGTAGTGGTAGTGGTAGTGGTAGTGGTAGTGGTAGTGGTAGTGGTAGTGGTAGTGGTAGTGGTAGTGGTAGTGGTAGTGGTAGTGGTAGTGGTAGTGGTAGTGGTGGTGGTAGTGGTAGTGGTAGTGGTAGTGGTAGCGGCAGTACTAGTAGTAGTAGTAGTAGTAGTAGTACTAGTAGTAGTACTAGTACTAGTAGTAGTAGTAGTAGTAGTAGTAGTAGTAGCAGTAGTAGTACGGCAACAGTAGTAGTGGTAGTAGTAGTAGGTAGTAGGTAGTAGCAGCAGTAGTAGTAGTAGGAGTAGTAGTAGGGAGTAGGTAGTAGGTAGTAGGTAGTAGGTAGTAGGTAGTAGGTAGTAGGTAGTAGGTAGTAGGTAGTAGGTAGTAGGTAGTAGGTAGTAGGTAGTAGGTAGTAGGTAGTAGGTAGTAGGTAGTGGGTAGTAGGTAGTAGGTAGTAGGTAGTAGGTAGTAGGTGGTAGGTAGTAGGTAGTAGGTATAGGTAGTAGTAGTAGTAGTAGTAGTAGTAGTAGTAGCAGCAGCAGTAGTAGTAGTAGTAGTAGTAGTAGTAGGGAGGAAGGAGGCGGAGCAGCAGTCGCAATGGTAGTAGTGGTAATTAGCAATTAGTGTTAATACACGAACTCTTGCAGTACTGCTGAAAGAAGTGATCAAGCAACATCATTGACGAAGCGTCGAGAATAACATAGCGTACGCTGTGCTGTACCATGAGGTTTGCAGAACATAGAGGCTTGCTTGAATGAACATGACATGCCAGAACGACCAGAAGCCAGAAACGTCCCGATTTCGGATGTGTTAATGATTGCTTCGACAGCAACCAGAAACACTTCAACGCAACGCAGAAAGCATCCCGGCAGAAGCCAAGGCCCTTGCTGCTGAGATCGCCACTGCAGAACTGGACAGCATACCTGCCAGCTGACCACGCTGCAGAGGTCAACGAGGGTTACTGTTCATTGGAAGCTCCATGCGGCCACTGGACAAGCACGATGAATATGGTGACAAGAAAAAGGAGCGACCAAAGCGTTCGTGAGGGCGACAAGCAGCTTGCGCACTTGATGACGCCGTGCGTCTGAACCCGGTCTTCCGTGATGACCTTGGGATCCAAAGATTTGGGGTTTTTCCATGCTTAGAGACTTTCAGCAATGGCTATTTGGAAGACTGGGGTTGGCAGGCAAGCACTCCATGTGGATCAAGCACCAAGGTCACGACTGACAGACGGCCCATAAACTGCTCTTTGGTGAAGGTTCGGCCATCTGGGACCAGCCTCCCCATCCGAGCCTCATGATCGACATGACATCGTTTCGGGTCACACCACGACCGGTAGCTTCTTAATATTATTGTGATCTTCTGGTGGCATGTGTAAAGGTTGATCCGTTGCGGTGATGCGGCTCGTCGGTGGAAGCTTTTCTGCCAGTTAGTAGTAGTCGTCGTCGCCGCCGCCGTAGTAGTCGTAGAAGTCGTAGAAGTCGTAGTGGTCGTAGTAGTGGTAGTAGTAGTAGTAGTAGGAGAAGTAGTAGTTGTAGTAGTAGCACAAGTAGTAGCAGTAGTAGTAGCAGTAGTAGCCGTAGTAGCAGTAATTAGTAGCAGGAGTAGTCGTAGCAGGAGTAGCTGTAGGAGTAGTAGTAGTAGTAGTAGTAGCAGCAGTAGTCAGTGTGCACCAGCCGTTGCTTGCTCACCGACACTGGAGTGCCGACATGCCCGTAATTCTGAATCTATCACCATGTATCCCAAACCCTCAGCCCTCAGCCGATAGAAAAGCGTCCCAAACAAAAACCCTACACTCAAAGCGTGTGCCGTCCAAGGTGCCGTTTCCGGATGGAACTTGTGCAGTCTTCCGAAAGATGGGGCCTGCGTTTCTCCTTTAAAGCGGCCCATAAGGGTACTATAAGGGATCTATATATAGGGTGCTCGGGGACGAGATTGAATCTGAAGATTTGGGGCAGTAGCTGAAATAACAGGAATGATACCCAATGGAGTTGATAGTCATGGACATGACGGTACAGTACAACTAATCATGTAGGGGCCATCATAAGCAGTAAAGCATTTGGGAAGATATTATAATCATATAATTACATCAAGGAACCTCCAAAACCCAATTCTAATCTAGTAAGTGTTAAGGCCCCTACATTATCCCTCCCGTCTGCAAGTTGTGGCATTCGCCTTCGGTTTGAAGTCGAAGTTGCAATCAAGGACGGCTCTCGGGGCTTGAAGATACCAACATAATCTTGGGACCTTGATAATTCGAATAGGGTTTCGATGAGTATATTATACGATATTTATAACAAGGAACCCTAAGGAGCAACAAAAAAAAATGCCCAAAGAAAGTGTTCTAAATAATTGTTTGAAGCTCCTGAACAACATTGCGAGTACCTGAAGTTGCCTAGTAGAGGGAAAAAGCTCAGGTCGCTGCTGCAGTGTTAACCACGTAAGTAAGAGCCGTTTAGAACGCTTCTACAGCTTGTCTGTGTACTCCCGAACCGGCCCAGGCTTTTAACCTTCAGAACAACAGCAAAAGCAAACATATGCCTGCGCCACATTCACGGGTCTCGATGATTCCAAAACCGGCGCCGCTGCATCGACCTAATTTTGCTTGGAGCAAGGCGTTCCAGGGGGTGTGAAATTTCTGTGCGGATCCAGTCGTAGTTGGATGATGAGGAGTGCTGCGTCCCTGCGATACACAGGCCACCCCTTCGTAAGAGCATGTCAAAGCTCAGCTCGGAGAGTGACTGCTGATAGCTGAGGCAGCACGTCGAGAGCACGGCACCAGGTGCAAAGGAGTGAATATACGTACAAAGGCAGACAAACCATTCAAGACTTCTCGAGAATGTCCACACCGTGGGTCAAGCTAAGCTCAAAAAGAAAGCATGAAAAGCACCTTGCACACTACCCTTCGACTCCCCGGCCTGTGCACCCACTGGGACCGGTCCCTTGATGCATTCGTCATTCTCGGGCGCCGGAAGCAAACTTCCCTGGCTCGTGCAGATAGCAATGGCTCGTGCAGATATACATGTGTGTATGTATATATATATATATATATGTGTGTGTGTGTATGTATATGTATATAAGTATATACGTGTATATTTATATGCGTATATGTAAATATACATGTTATGTATAGAGAAAGCGACACAGGCACACACACACGGGGTTTTTTTAAATACACTCACACAGGATACCTGCGTGTATTTAACTAGATATCTACATATGCACATGCATGCATACACACATACTTACATACATACATACATACACACATGCATACACATACGCACACATACGCACATACTTACACACATACTTACATACATACATACATTCTATGTGTATGAGTATGTGTACGTGTAGATATGTGAATATGTATAGGTATATGTACATGTGTGTGCAATGTGTATAAGTGAACGTTTATGCCTGCGCCTTTGCATATGAACGTGTATAACACCTGCACCTGTATTTGTGTGTGTGTGTGTTTGTGTGTGTGTGTGTGTGTGTGTGTGTGTGTGTGTGTGTGGGTGTCTGTTCGTGTCTGTATGTATGCATGCACGCAATCATGCATGTATGTACGTATGTGTACCACCTGTGGAAATCTCAAAGGCCCAGAACTTCCAATTGGCAAGTGGCATCCGCGGCCAGGATGAAGTTGCGAGAGTTGCTCTTGTTCTTGCCTCGCATGCAAGCCAGCCACAGAGCATCTACCTGCCAGCCTTGTGCACTGCCATCGAAAGCTCTACACGATTCAAGGAACACAAGGCACCACCGAGGAACCATCAGACGGGCCTTTCGCTCCTTTGCCTTGGCCCTTTCGGGCATCCTGGCCGCTGCCCAAGACTCTTTCTTTGCTCGCGCAGGCGCTCTATCCATCCCTCTCTCTCTCACTCACTCTCACAGTTGCTATCTCTCTCTCTCTCTCTGTCAGTTTCTGTCTCCCTCTCTTTCCTTGTTTCTTTTCTTCCGGGAGACCTTCCCTCTCGCTCTCTTCCTTGCTTGCTTGCATGCGGACAAGGAGAGCAGGCGCGAGAGCGCGCTCTCTCTCTCTCTCTCTCTCTCTCTCTCTCTCTCTCTCTCTCTCTATGTATGTCTCTCCCTCTGTCTCTCTGGCTACAGTTCCACCGAATCTTGCCAAGGATCTTTATGATGGCAATTGCACAATTACACACAAGTAACCATTGTGTAATCTTTGTTGTGCCTAAGTCAGGGGTGCTTGGTCTGTCTTTCTCGTTGCTGCCGGTGCTTCTTGACACTTCGAAAGCACGACATCAGGTGAATGCATTTAGCGATGCAGTATACCAGCTGGGGGGGCATCCGAAAAGGTATGTCACACAAGCACACACTGCCAGCACCACACAACAGCAACAACAACAACAAGAGCAGTACACTCTCCCTGCGTGCCTACATGTATGCAGCTGTTTTAATCAACGCAAGTACAAATGTACATATGTTTAACTATATTAACATGCACGTGTGTGCATATATATATATATATATGTATATGTATACAGGTACACACACACAAACAAGACATGTACATACTATGTGTATATATATAGAGAGAGAGAGAGAGAGAGAGAGAGAGAGAGAGAGAGAGAGAGAGAGAGAGGGGGTTGCTGTGGGGCTGCAGGCCCCACAGCCTCCTCTTGTGTGTGTGTGTGTGTGTATTATATATATATATATATTCATTTATTTACTTATTTATTTGCTTATACACACACATCTGTATACACCCATCTCTATTATTATATGTATTTACATATAGCCATATTCTTATCGACCTGCTTGTTGTTCCTAATTGTTTCATTAATTAGTTAAAGTAGTGCATACATGTACATGTCTTCGTGGACATGTACACGCCTGTGCCCACCCTCTCTTTTTGACAGAAGCTGCCTGCAAACTTAGCAGCCAAGGAACTGAAATGTACTAGGCAAAACACGCTCGTCTGGATGCCCGAAACCAGCCTGCCTTGTAGCTGTAGGCAGGAGCTGCCCTCGGCACAAGAATCCAGGAAAGTCAGCATAGATTGGTCCAGGAGTTAGGATTACTCTAAAAAGGGATGATCTTGTGTCGTGCCTGACAAGCTGACGAACACTGGACCATTTCGCGTTCACACGTTGAGTCGTGGAATCAGTTGCTCTTGCACCCTAAACCCCTAAATCTTGACAAGGTGCTTATATTCAGCTCCGGGATCGTCGTACGAGCCTGCCGGTACCTGCAGCCACTCAATTTCAATCCAGCGCAGGAGCTGAAAGACAGATGGCTCCTGATGGGCTCATGGAGTGAAACTTCTGAGCAAGCGGCGAAGTCTGCAGAACGTTGAAACGGCGGTACTGACGGGAAGCCACACCTCAGCGCAGCACCCTTTACGAATATATCAGATGCATCTCTTCAGTCGGTCACGCATACAACAAAATCAGTGTACGTAGGGAAGAGGCATGTTGGGCAGCACGGGCACTGCCATGTTGGCCACAGGGCTCGTCATGTAGCCGAGGTTGCCTTTCAATCCAGATCCGGCAGAAAACAAACGAAGAACACAGGGGACAAATGCAGTGGAAAAAGTTTGCCACTCGATATGAGAAATCTCCGCAACATCCTGCAGACATTGCTGCGTAGCTTTGCGCCTGCCGGTGTCGTCGATGTCATATATGCAGGCATCAAACTCGGCATTGTCATGTGCCTGCAAGCGAACCGAAGAACTCAAAGAACCATGAGTGCTTGCATGTGCCTGTGCAGTGGTTGTAGGCACTCCTGCCACGAAGCATAAGAGGCAGTGCTGAGATGCGGACAGTGCAGGTGCCGTCTGAACCTACGAACATTCAAAAACTCACATGCAAGGGAAGAGAAACCCAGAAACATTTCACAGCACCCATCAAAAAACGATCGGTAGCTCGCCTGATCCGCAGCGCCCAGCGCTTCAGAAAGCTTCGGACTCGGAGTTCGAAAATTGGACACTGCAGTCGTCCTGAAGAGCGGCGATTCCTTGTCACTGGCAGCCACCTGCCCCATCAGGTGACGTGAAACTTTCGGCTCTCATGCTCCTCGTGTGCACGTGCGCCCTGATGTTGTCAAAAGCTTCCGAAGGAACACAGATTTGCAAAAAGGAACTACTACGAGCGATGAGTGGTGGTAGCAGTAGTTGTAGTGGTAGTTGTAGTAGTGGTAGTAGTGGTAGTAGTGGTGGTAGCAGTAGCAGTAGCAGTAGCAGTAGTAGCAGCAGCAGCAGCAGTAGCAGTAGCAGTAGCAGTAGCAGTAGCAGTAGCAGTAGCAGTAGCAGGAGCAGGAGCAGGAGCAGGAGCAGTAGCAGTAGCAGTAGCAGTGGAAGTAGCAGTAGCAGTAGCAGTAGCAGTAGCAGTAGCAGTAGCAGTAGCAGGAGCAGGAGCAGGAGCAGGAGCAGGAGCTGGAGCAGGAGCAGCAGCAGCAGCAGTAGTAGTAGTAGTAGTCGTCGAAGTAGTCGTAGTAGTCGTAGTAGTAGTAGTAGTAGTAGTAGCAGCAGTAGCAGTAGCAGTAGCAGTAGTGGTAGTCAATGGTACTCATCGTAGCCGTAGTCTTGTAATCGTCGTAGTAGTCGTCGTCGTCGTGGTAGCAGTAGTAGAGGAGGAGGAGGAGGACGGGAAGGAGCAGGAGGAGGAGTAGTATACGTAATAGTCGTCGTCATCAGTGTAGGTGTCGTAGCAGTTGTCGTCGGTGTCGTCGTAGAAGTAGTCGCAGCAGGCATAGCAGAAGTAGCTGCAGTGGCAGTTGAAGCTGTATAGTCGTAGTACGAGTAGTAGTAGTAGTAGTAGTAGTAGTAGTAGTAGTAGTAGTAGTAGTAGTAGTAGTAGTAGTAGTAGTAGTAGTAGTAGTAGCGGAAGCAGGAACAGGAGCAGGAGCAGCAGCAGTAGCAGTAGCAGTTGTAGTAGCAGTGGCAGTGGCAGTGGCACAGTGGCAAGATGGCACGGTGGCACAGTGGCACAGTGGCACGGTGGCACAGTGGTGGCACAGTGTCGCAGTGGCGCAGTTGCGCAGTGGCAGTGGCAGTAGCAGCAGTAGCAGGAGCGGGAGCAGGAGCAGTAGCAGTGGCAGTGGCAGTGGCACTGGCACAGTGGCAGTGGCAGCGGCAGTAGCATTGGCAGTAGCAATTGCAGCAGCAGCAGCAGTAGCAGCAGTAGCAGTAGCAGTAGCAGTAGCAGGAGCAGGAGCAGGAGCAGGAGCAGTAGCAGTAGCAGTAGCAGTAGCAGTAGCGGTAGCGGTAGCAATGGCAGTGGCACAGTGGCACAGTGGCACAGTGGCACAGTGGCACAGTGGCACAGTGGCACAGTGGCACAGTGGCACAGTGGCACAGTGGCACAGTGGCAGTGGCATTGGCAGCAGCAGTGGCAGCAGCAGCAGTAGCAGCAGCAGGAGCAGTAGAAGGAGCAGGAGCAGGAGGAGCAGCAGCAGCAGCAGGAGCGGCAGGAGCAGGAGCAGGCAGTCGGCAGTCGGCAGTCGGCAGTCGGCAGTCGGCAGTCGGCAGTCGGCAGTCGGCAGTCGGCAGTCGGCAGTCGGCAGTCGGTAGTCGGCAGTCGGCAGTCGGCAGTCGGCAGTCGGCAGTCGGCAGTCGGCAGCAGGCAGCAAGCAGTAGTTGTAGCAGCAGTAGTAGCAGATCCAGCAGCATCAGGAGGAGTATTGTAGTAGTAGTCGTCGTAGTAGTAGTCGTCGTGGTGGTGGTGGTGGTGGTGGTGGGAGCAGTAGCAGTAGCAGTAGCAGTAGCAGTAGGAGTAGGAAGGAGGAAGGAGGAGTAGTGGGACTGGGGGAAGGAGTGTGTACTAGTACGTAAGAGTAGCAGGAGCAGAAGCAGGAGTAGCGGTAGGCGTGGGAGTAGGAGTGGGAGTAGTAGTTGTCGTTGCTGTTGTTGTTTAGTTTAGTTGTCACCGTAGTTGTTGTTGCTGCTGTTGTCGCCGACGTTAAAAACACTGCATGCTGCCCAACGGAAAAGCCGTCAACTCTGGCGAGTTGCTGCAAAAGTTTGACTCGATAGCACCCTCTCGCAAAATGGCCCGTGTGCCGGCATGGTTTGTCGGTGCCTGAGAACACGTGCAATTGATCACTCAAAGGCCATGGCTGGGTGCATCCTTGTAGCCCGACAGTGACAACAGAAATAGGGCTGCCGTAGTCAAATGACACCCACGAGCCTGCCAATCCTCGTCCAAATCGGCGGTGACCATCCTGTAGGAACAGTGGGGCGATATAGGCGTCCACGTGAGTAGGGATATGTGGGAAATGAGAGCAGACATGATGACAATCTTCACATCAGAGCTGATTTTTGAGAGAACGCATTGCTGGGGCACTTTGCAGGCTCTCCTGCACTGCACCGCGATCGATGACTGAGTCGCTGTTCGGCACAGGCTCTCTTCCGTAGACAGCTCGTCCTTCAAGGGAATCTCATGCTGTTCACGGCCTCGGGGGCCGCGGAGCTTAGGTTGCCGGAGTGGCATCGAAACTCAGAATAACCGCAGCTCCTCCTGCGATGACTCCGCCGGCACTTCGTGCGTTGTAGCCAACCTCCGACAGAACACAAGTATCGCGGGCGGGTGGGACAAGTACACTCCTCTGAGCCTTGTTGGCTTTCTACTAGAGAAGTCGCCGTCGCCGTCGATGTCGCAGCAGTTGCAGTGGCGATCATTAAGCAGTAGCAGTAGTAGTAGTAGTAGTAGTAGTAGTAGTAGTAGTAGTAGTAGTAGTAGTAGTAGAAATAGTAGTAGTAGTAGTAGTAGTAGTAGTAGTAGTAGTAGTAGTAGTAGTAGTAGTAGTAGTAGTAGTAGTAGTAGTAAGAGTAAGTGGTCGTGGTCGTGGTCGTGGTCGTAGTAGTGGTTGTAGTGGTCAGTAGTTGTAGAAGTAGTAGTAGTAGTAGTAGTAGTAGTAGTAGTAGTAGTAGTAGTAGTAGTAGTAGTAGTAGTGGCAGTGGTAGTGGTGGTAACAGTGGTAGTAGCGGTGGCAGTAGCAATTGTGCTGGTAGCGGTGGTGGTGGTAGTAGTAGTAGTAGCAGTAGTGGTGGTGGTAGTGGCGGTAGTACTAGTAGCAGTGGCAGTGGTAGCAGTCGTGGTAGCAGCAGTAGAAGGGGTGGTGGTAGTATAGTCGTCGTAAAGGCGGAAAGGTAAAACTAGCACCAGCGATATTCGCAGCAGTAGCAATAGTAGCAGCAGTTGCACTTTAGCGGTAGTTGAGTAGCCGACGTCGTCGTAGTAGTAGAGCAGTTGTAATAGCAGTGGCGCAGGTACGAGCAGTAATACTACCACTATGCCTGTAATGAAACTGGCTGCTTCTGTTCGTGCTCCTGCCCCGGACGCCGCTGCAGCTATGTCTACATGTGGTATCACTGTCACTACTACAGTACCCGTCACAACAAAATATCATCACCATCACTTTGCAGAAACAGTACGGTAGCCGTGGCAAATACAGTGAGGTGGAGTTTATCACGGCAGCAGTCGCCGCCGCCGGCGAAACAAAGACTTAAGTAGTCTGCGGCCTTCAGTCCTTCAACCAGCCTGGCCTCGTCTTTGGCAAAGCTGCCTCGAGCTTGAGCTTCTGGCCTTTCAGGCCGAGTGCAGCAGATGAATCTACGACTTCTCGCGCATGCTTGGCGTGTGCTTACACAGCTGTCGGTTGTGTGTGTGTGTGTGTGTGTGTGTGTGTGTGTGTGTGTGTGTGTGTGTGTGTGTGTGTGTGTGTGTGTTTGTTTGTGTGTGTGTGTGTGTGTGTGTGTGTGTGTGTGTGTGTGTGTGTGTGTGTGTGTGTGTGTGTGTGTGTGTGTGTGTGTGTGTGTGTGTGTGTGTGTGTGTGTGTGTGTGTGTGTGTGTGTGTGTGTGTGTGTGTGTTTGTGTTTGTGTGTGTGTGTGTGTGTGTGTGTGTGTGTGTGTGTGTGTGTGTGTGTGTGTGTGTGTGTGTGTGTGTGTGTGTGTGTGTGTGTGTGTGTGTGTGTGTGTGTGTGGGTGTGTGTGTGTGTGTGGGGGTGTGTGTGTGTGTGTGTGTGTGTGTGTGTGTGTGTGTGTGTGTGTGTGTGTGTGTGTGTGTGTGTGTGTGTGTGTGTTTGTGTGTGTGTGTGAGTGTATGTCTGCGTCTGTGTCTGTGTCTCTGTGTCAGTGTCTGTGTCTGTGTGTGTGTGTGCGTGTGTACGACGAGACCCTGCCCAAGCCACAGAGAATGCCCTCAAACCGAATATGTGCAGACAGCTGGCGTTGACCGCCAAGAGGGTCTGAGGAGCTGCGAAACAGCGGCTCGTCGTCCTCCTCGTTGCCGACTACGACCTCCGAGCGCCCGTGTGGGACACACAAGGCTCTAATGAAGAGCTAGCAAGCCAGACTTGCCTGTTGAAGTCATCGGCAATGTGTCCGCATTAAGTCTCAACAGGTATCATGCGAACAACGGGTACACTGTCAGGTGGGGTGACGCTTTCAACAAAATAGAGGATCAAAGTCAATGTTGGCCCTGCTCGTTATGTCTGGGACAGATCAAAAAAATCTGGGAACATGCAACAACGAGGTATGTCTGTCTCTTGATACCAAGCTTACACAGATTTATGAGATAAACTTAGGTCTAAGACTGCCTGCGCAACGAATCATAGACTCAGCCACACCTTCACCTTCCTTGCAGCTGAGCAGCGTCAATGAATGTATTGCGCACCTTTGAGAAGCCATGACTTTTGCGACAGGAAGGAGGTGCGGTAATATAGGGGCCGAATTCATTACCAATACTAGTTGGGGTTCCTCATGAAATAATGTACCCAAAAGCTCGATTCTGATTGCAAAGGCCCCTTTAGCGACAGCTCAAAGTGTATTCTCAGACCCCTCTAGCCAAAACTAGGATGCAGGTCAGAATATGAGATGCAAGGTTCAGGTCCGGGCATGAAACTCCCCAAGCCCTAAAAAGCCCTACAGTACTCCCTCGACCCTGAACCCGAAACCCTCAACCACCCCGAAAGATGATAGCAATATCTTGAGCTTCAATCTCGTTTCCGTGTTGTTTAACCGCTCCCTGCCACCCTTAATAAGGACCCCTAGGTATATACCCTTAATATGGCTATTATATACCCATTAGAAAGCCCCATTATAGGGCAGGGCTCCCTGCCCGTCCCACGATTTCGGACCGGAACTCATTCTTCAGACCGGGGCTTGGGTTCTGCCGGATGGGCTTTCTGAAGTTGTAGGTTCTTGCGGCCCGTGCAGCATCTGGAGCTTCTGTTCTCTGCAGTCCTTGCAGTCCTATGTTATTGGGGCTCTTGCAATCAGCATTTCACCCTCATGTAGTCGCACGTTCCTGCGGTCTCTGCAGCCTGCAGTTCCCGCAGTCGTGAGAAAGCTTTCCATGCTCCCTGCCAGCGTTTGTACTAGCGTTGCTACTAGTCTGAATTAGTCCCAAAATTCCCAAACCCTATACACTGAGCCCCAAGTCTTAGTATGCAAAGAGAAACAAGAGCACTAGTATTACCCACACCGTCGTGGCCAGTGATACCCCGAGCCACCACTCCTCCCCCTGGTTCGCAGTAGCAATCGGTGCTATCGATACGGTTGATGATATACATCCTGCATTACCTTAAGGACCCTCGACTGGGCAATGCAGGATTTAAATCATCAACCGTGGCAGTGGCCTTGCTAAATTGATTACAGTCTTCGTTGTTATTTTGGGCCCGGAACCGCAAAATCCCCCACCGTGCCTTCTATTACGGGAGGGATTATATAGTAGGTTTAGGGCTCCGCAATATGACATAAGGTACTCTTCCACTTCGATTGCATGCGCATGGCTTTGCCGCCATGCGGCTGTCAGCTTGAAATCGTCTGACTCTGTACCTTGGAACACAGCGCGTTTCCGGCCAGCACATCACATCAACATCAATATTTGAGAAGGGTGCTCGAAACCCGAGCTTCCCTTTCAGGCAAGGATGACGTCTCTCAGACTTCAAGCCCCTAAACTCCTAAACCCGGAGAAGTGTTTTGCAAGAAAGCTGCGGCCTGCAATGCTGCCCTGTAGACTATACTGAACTTAGAAACCTATCAAAAATTATAGCTCTCTCTTAGGGATTATAATAATCAAAAATTAAGAAATTATTTCTAAGTACCCCTAAGTAGAGGGGTCCAAGGTGCTTAAATCTGTCATTTGGTCTTGGATGTGCTGGATGTGCGCCAACGCAGCCGGCATCAAAGCCTGCGACGATCAGCTTCGGAACTTCAAGGCTCAAGGCTCTCAGTTTCGAGGTTTAGGGTTTAGGAGTTAAGGGGTTTAGGGGTTCAGGGGCCTTGGGGTTTAGGGTTTAGGGTTTCGGGTATGTGAGCTGACGGAAGGCGGCTGGTGATTGGACTATCTCTCAGAGCAGCCAATGGAGATTAGATGTTTACGCCACCCTAATCTACTGCATGGGATCCAAGGACCCCAGATGTGCGCACACACACACACACACACACCGAACCACTGCTGTAGCCAGTTCATACGATAACCGGCCACTGAGAGGTGCTTCTATACCTACTATTGATGTAAGTTGCTCTGCATCAGGTTGTGCGCAAGACCCTCCAACGCTACAGCATATAACCTAACGCAAAGCCGTAGCCCTGAACAACCTACGTTTGAAACGTGAAGCCCTAACCGAAAAAGATTTCACTCAAACTTGAGAACGAGGTTCCGAATAAATGCAGCCTCACAGCTTTTGCAGCTCCACATACAAGCACCAGCAATAACGCCAAACAACACAGCTCGCAGCACTCAACAGCTCCACGTTATTCAGCCCTGAGAAACCAAAGACAACCGTAGCCAGGTGCACTCCAGTTTGAAGGCAGCCTTAACCCAACGGCGATGTCAGACGGGCACTGGAAACTCGTGGGGAACGCGAGGACCGCCATCGTACTACAACAGCTAGTACTGCTACTGCTACTGCCATTGCCGCTGCCGCTGCCACTGCCACTGCTACTGCTGCTGCTGATGGTACTACTATACTGCTGCTACTACTACTACTACTACTACTACTACTACTACTACTACTACCACTACTGCCTACTGCCTACTGCCTACTGTCTACTACTTACTGCCTACTACCTACTACCTACTTCCTGCTTCCTACTCCCTACTACCTACGACCTACTACCTACTACCTTCTACATACTACTGCCACTGCTACCACTGCCACCACCACCACCACCGCAACCACTAGTTGTTACCGTGCTCATTACGACCGACCAAATTACGACCGTTGCTGCTGTCACTGCCCAGCTGCTCTCCGACAACTTCACGACTCCTACTGTAGTTGCCGCTGCTTTTACGGCACAGAACATTTACGTATAATATACATGTATATGTGTGTGTATATATATATATATACATTATATAGAAGATGCCAACCAACATATATACATATATATATATATACAAAGATACCAGCCACAATATAGGTACCCCAAACCCGAAGACCAAAACCCTGCTTGCAGAGAACACCCTGGCCTCGGAGCCAGGTCAGGGCAAGAACCTCCCCGTGAGCTTTGCTATCGGTTTAGGGCTTAGGGTTTAGGGGTTTAGGGTTCAGGGGTTTAGGGTTTAGGGGTTTAGGGGTTTAGGGTTTAGGGTTTAAGGGTTTAGGGTTTAGGGGTTTAGGGGGTTTAGGGTTTAGGGGTTTAGGGGTTTAGGGGGTTTAGGGTTTAGGGGTTTAGGGTTTAGGGGTTTAGGGGTTTCGGGGTTTAGGGTTTAGGGGTTTAGGGGTTTAGGGGTTTGGGGTTTAGGGGGTTCCGGGTGTCAAGGTCCATGGGCCTTCCGGTAACTTCATATATTTAGGAGCCTACTATTTAGGGTACTATATGGTCCCCTATTGTCGGAAACTCCCATATTCTGACATTCTGCGGTTTAGGGTTTGGGGCTTTCCCGGTTCGGGTTTGGCGTCTTCGGGTTTGGAGCTTCTGAAAGCCCTTCTGAAATTACCTAGACTCTGAAGCCCAAAACTTGGGTTGTACAGGAGAACCTTGAACTGTCCACTCACGTTTTCGCGCTATACACCTACTCCTTGAACTGAGTTCATGGGTATAGAGGAGTTCTCTGCAGGCTGACGGTTTAGGGTTCCGAGCTGAGGGTTGGGGACAGAAGGCGGGTGACACAGCGGCGCCACTATTCACAAGCCGAAAGTTCAGTGCCGCTTAGGCCCAATCCAACACCCCCCCTAAACCCTAAACCCCTAACCCTAAACCGAAACAGTCTTCAGCTCAGGACTCTCCCTGAAGTTCATCCGGGCCTTTAGACATGCTCTGGGCTGAGAGTCTCAGGGCTCGAGATGTGGAATTCAAGGCACTGAAGCCTAGAACTTCATCGCAACCATAAGAACGAGCAGAACGACTATAGCAAGAATCATTTCAATGAGTGCGGAAAAAAGCGCGTCGCCCCGCAAAGATCAAGGCAAGGAGACATGAAACCCTTCGAACGACAACACCAGTCAAACAAAACGAGCAAAACCAACTCCCGCTTCGCTGCTTGCACAGCCCAACCCGGAAGCTTGTAGCACCAGCCCGACATTCTGAAGGAAATGTTCCCAACAAGATCTTACGCGCCTTGTGAGATCTCGCAAGACTTTCGACACGGCAAGACCAAGAAAGTGCAAATGTAATGAGTAGCGATTTGGGCCCGATCTCGCAGTGGAACAAGCTCTTCATGCTGAGCTCAAGGCATCTGAGAAACTTGGACGATTGGGCAATCCACAACACTCGATTCATGATGGTTCACGGCTTCCAATGCAGGGGTCAAGGTTGCCCGGCACCAACACCAAAACTGCTACTACGAGGAGGACCACTGCTTTCCGAATTGCTACTGCCTTGATTCTGTAGGCGGAAAACGAAGCCCCATAAGAAAGCATCCTTGGAACGGCTGCACGGCTCTCCACCCCTTCAAAGGTCTTCTTCGGCAGTGTCGGACTGCAACGTCACGCTACATTGCAGTTGCCAATGTCTGGCATGTTGCTCTCTTGGGACTCACGCTTGGCGATGAAGTGCACAATGCTTGCGATGGACGCGAGGCTTGCGTGGACCCCCATGCTGCGATTCCAACATGGATACAAGTCAAACCAAGGGTGAATATAGGTCAAACCATGCCTCTGCTCCGAACATGAAATCCTAAAGCCTGAGCTCTCCAGAACTTGGTTCAAGATCGCAAGACCCCTCCCCAGACAACTGCATTGGGAAACTCATGCTCGCAGGTCGGCATAGAAAAGTTCAAGCAGTAGAAAGACTCTGGATCACGCAGGAAAAGCAGTGAACATCGAGCTACTCTCCCTGCAAACTCCCGAGATGCTGCCCGTCAACCCGACGAATCAAAGGATCTTGGTCTGAGAAGTGCACCCTGTGGGCATCTCCTGCCAAGCAAAAACAGTCCGGCTCAAAGCGACTATTATCGGAAGGTACAAAACCGCCAGCGAAAACCATTAAATACAATATGGATGCATGGACAATGGAAGTATCGATGGAAGGATCGACGCATGGATGGCAGCTGGCTGGCTGGCTGGGTGGAGACATGGATGGAACAAAGAAACATGCACCCATAGGTACATGCTTGCATAGGTACACATGTATAAGAGAAAAAACTCCATATCCGTATGTATATATACAAACACACATACATACGACATGCGTTTGTTAATGCTCACCCTCCCCCAAATCCCGCAAGACCTACAGCGGGAAGCTTTGGTGGTCAATCGGACCTATGTAATCCTGACCCTGAACTAATGTAACACCCTTAGAAGAATTTGTTTGGTGCAGCTGGCAAACTGATCAGAGATATGAGGAGGTGTCCGTCTGTGTGTGCAGATATCTATATATATATATATATATGTATATGTATATGTACATGTATACTATGCACATATATGCATATATACATACGTGCATACATACATACATACGTACATACAGGGGTACCTACACACACCAACACACACAGTTACATGCACATGTCATCATATAATGTAAAGGCCCAGCAAAGGCAGGGCCAGATGTTACGCAATTCCAGGAGATATGACAGCCTTGAAGGTCCGGGTCCCATCCAGACACGGGCGGCTTTGATCTCGTTCTGTTTAACATGGCACTCCTACAGCCGAAACTGTTGAGACTGCATAGTCTGTGGCACCAAGCTACTGTCACTACTGTGTCCGACTCTGTTTTCAATGAAGCCCGGCATACGCTCGTCCTAGAAGTGGGTTCATCACCAAGGTAGCACTGCGTAGAAACTCGTATAAGTCGGCAGCGAGCCACTACCACAGGCTAAGCCCCGTACATCCGCGGACTCGAAGCCCTGCCAACTCTCCGGCAGAAGTTTCGCGGACTCGTCCACCTGGGAGACGTGGTTCTCAAGTCGGTGGCAGTGGCCGCAGCAATGAAAGTAGTTTGCATTAAGTAGGAGAAGTCGCAGTGCCAGTGCTAGTCCCAGCGGCCGTCGTCGTAATGAGCAATATTCAATGATGGAGGCAGTAGTAGTCGTGGCCGTGGTCGTGGTAGGCGCGGTTGTCGTGATGGTCATGGTCGTCGCGGTTGGCGGCAGTCGTGGCAGTCGTCCAGTCGTAGTAGCCGTAGCAGTCGTAGCAGTCGTAGTAGTCGTAGCAGTCGTAGCAGTCGTAGCACTCCCACTGCCAGTGCCGTTGCAACAGCAGCAGCAGCAGTAGTCGTCGTCGCAGAGGTGGTGGTGGTGGTGGTGGTGGTGGTGGTGGTGGTGGTGGTGGTGGTGGTGGTGGTGGTGGTGGTGGTGGTGGTGGTGGTGGTGGTGGTGGTGGTGGTGGTGGTGGTGGTGGTGGTGGTGGTGGTGGTGGTGGTGGTGGTGGGGGTGGTGGTGGTGGTGGTGGTGGTGGTGGTGGTGGTGGTGGTGGTGGTGGTGGTGGTGGTGGTGGTGGTGGTGGTGGTGGTGGTGGTGGTGGCGGTGGCAGCAGTAGCGGTGGTAGTAATTGGTAGTGCTAGGAGGAGAGGAGGAGCAAGAGCAGAGGAAGTAGTATCATGAGTGGCAGCAGCAGGAAGATCAGGAGTAGCATTAGTAGTGGCAGTGGTTGTGGTAGTCGGCGGTAGTAGTAGTTGTAGTACTTGTTGTTGTTGCTGCTGCGGTTGCTTTTGATGTTACTGTTGGTGGTGGTGGCGGTCTACAAATCAGAACCAACAAAGCTCGAAATCATAAGCGCCAACTCCCTAAATCCACTAACCCAAGAAAGCCTAAATCATGAATTTCGAGAATCTAGGGCCCCTCGCCTTCATGATGGCTTGAGTAGCTAAGGATGTTTGAATTTAGCGCCGTTAGCGCGCTCGGAATTCCCAAACGCCGAAGCCTTCAAACAACGACCCAAACCCAAGCGCTGAAATCGAATTTCAAAGTCGAACAGACCTCCCCTAAACTCCAAACCTTGAACCAGCCTTGCCAAGGACGCCGACAGTCGCTGGGAATCCTGGAAAGCCTCATGCGTGGTTGCTTGTGGAGGGGACGTTCCAGGGTTTAGGGTTTAGGGTTCACGGCCGCTCATATAGTTGTAACCTTCTCATAGCTGTTCCTTCCCTTGCCCCACCTCTGCCTTGTTCTTCCGTTGTTGTTTGTGCTGATGGGGCCTTTGTTTTGATTCCTGAGCATCTGAGCTCTGTGAATACTTCGAATTCCTGTCATCCCGTTCTAGGCTTCTTGGAACTCAGGGGGCGGCAATGTAAGTGCCTGAAAAACGGGAATGGGTATAGCAGTCAGTCTACTTACTATCATTATATACAGACTAAAATTGGATATAGGCTTTGGGGGACATATTCTGCTCGACTTTATATAGAGACCAGGACATACTGGGATACTGTTACTGATTCTGATTACTCAGACCCCTATATGCCCCCAAGTCCTGACCCTGAAGCAGACGACGCCGAAATATAGAGTTTGGTGGACATATGATACTATTATATATTTAGATGGTTTGGGTGTTATGTTATGCTATCCTTTTCATGGTTTGGGTGTCATACTATACTATGCTTGTTTTTTAATGTTATGCTATTCTTTTTATGGTTTTTGTGTCATACTATACTATGCTCTTTTATAGCGACCAGGACTTAGGCGCCCCGACGCTTCTTCAGGATCAAAACCAGCTCTGGAGGGCAGCGGGGCACCACGAGGGTAACCTGGGCTCCCCGGGGCATCGAGTCTACATGGGTAGTTACTGTTGATGGTATAAATCCTGCATGACCCATAATAAGGAGTATACTATAATTCCCATAGTTTTGGGTCCTTAAGGTCATGCAGGATTTATACCATCAACCGTAGTTCTCTTGGGATCCCTTGTTGGGTTTAGGGTTTAGGGGTGTTTAGGGATGTTCAGGGTTCAGGGTTTAGGGTATGGGTAGCTAGTTCTCTAGATTAGAGTCCCTTTGTGGGGGGGGTTGGGTTTAGGGTTTTGGGTATGGGTAGCTAGTTCTTAGGGTTTAGGGCATGGGTAGCTAGTTCTCTTATAGGGTCCCTGTTTGGGGGTTCATTTTATAAAGGTGCTGTACTCGATTGGGAACCTAAAAAGGGACCCTAATTTAGAGAACTACCCAAATGGGACGCCGAGAGACGATGGGGAGTGGGACAGCAGGTTCAAGCTCTGCACTTCTGGGGCTTGCTGGTGTTCCCCTCGATGGCGTTGAGTCGCGTGGGTCGCAGATTTAGTCCTACGTCCTACTTCCAAACCCGAGTGACATGAGTTACCCCAAGCATTTGAAGGAAAGGGTTTTGAGTGTGCAAAGAGGGAACACCCCAAGCCCTAAACCCGACTTTGCTCCGCAAGTCTGGGCCCCCACCGCCTCCTCAAGCGGTGTGGCCGCTTGGCCTCACGAAGGCTGGTTGGTTTTTTGGGTGGCAGGGCCGGGTAGGGGGGAAACCCGGGTTCACGGGCGTAGGGTTTCGGGAGATTAGGAGTGTTTAAAGGGTTGTCGGGATGTTGAAGTGTTTGATTGTGTTCGGGGTTCTGGATTTCACGCATGTCTAGGGGTTTAGGTGTGACGATGTCAGGGGTGTTTCGTGGCTTGGGGGTCAAGATGTTAACTTCGTTGCTGCTTTGCTGTCATGTCCCGAATTTCGGAGGTCTGCCCTGATGGCTGCTTTCTGCTGATGGACAAAATCCTGCATTACTCATAAGGAATATACCATAGTTCCCATAGTTTAGAGTCCTTTGGGTCATGCAGGATTTTGTCCATTAACAGTTGCAACGGACAGAAAAAGTCTCAGACACCTGTAGTGGCAAGAGCCAAAAGCTCGATGTAATGTCCGGACCTGCGGCCTCAGAGTTGGGGTGGCGTTTAAGGTTTAGGGTTTAGGGTTTAGGGTTTAGGGTTCAGGGTTTAGGGTCTCAAAGCAAAAAACATCACGAGGCTCCAGTGGTAGCACTGGACACTCCCTATGTGCGGGTTTCCTCGACAGTGCAGGATGTGGTGTCGCAGTGCTTCAGGCTTCGGCTTTCGGTAGGGCGCATGGCTTAATTACCAATACTATTTTTTTTTTTTGGGGGGGGGGGGGGTCCTTATTATATTTTAGAATATACTGGCATCAAAACCCTATTCTAATTATCAAGGCCTCTACCTTAGGGTGCACGGCTTGCAAATATAGAGTTTGGGCCCCTTCGGGGCTCCCACCCGACAGCCGTAGCGGCGGGGGAAGCTGGTCGAACATGTACAGCACCTCCACTGTGTGAAGGTATCGCAGGGCTTTTACGGTTGGTTGGGTTCGTGGCTTGGCGGAAGTAAATGGATAAGGGCTGCGCATCCGCTGCATCTATAGAACCACAGCTGAAGTCGTCGGACCAGGAGCAACTCACCCCAAGAAGCCCTACTTGGAGGATCATAGGACTTAGTAAGTAAGGTTATAAATACCTTAATTGGGGTTATAAGTATGGTTACCTTATTTATAACCCTAGTTACTAAGTCCCATGATCCTTTAAGTAAACCCTAAACCCAAGAAGCTGACTGTGAAGATCCCTGCTGTCAAAGGCACGTCGTGGGTCTTGACCGGCCACACCTGTCATGTGGGAGCTTCCGAAAATTAGGGGGTAGCTTTAAGGGTTCGTTGAAAGGTTTACTGTAAGGGTACTATAAGGGTTCCTTTAAAAGAGCTCTACAAAGGTTTAGGACTTCCGAAAATTACCATCTGCCCACGGCACGGAAAGCAAAGCTCGGCATGGACATAATAGGGGCCTTAAAATTAGAATAGGGTTATGGGGCTCATTATACTTTAAGTATGATAAGGAACCCCGAAATTTATTGAGCAGGAAAACCCACGTGACGGGCGTGCGCTCGCATCCAGCATGAAGTTGGTCTGCAAAGCGTGCCAGAGCAGGACCTGGCAGCCGGGTTAATGTGGGGGCCTTCCTTTAACGGGGTCTACAAGGGTTACTATAAGGGATCTATAAGGGCACTATAGTATAGGGGCCTTAATAATTAGAACAAGGTTTTGGGGGGCCGTTATACGGTAATTACATTAAGGAACTCCCAGAATTGGTAATTGTTTAACCCCCTATATTACCTCTGTCTTGGCTCTGTAAAATGCAGGGAAGTCAACCTAGCTTCTCCCAGTAGGGCATCCTGCCCTAGTGACGAGATCATCTCGAAGCCAAAAATGGTCAGGACTCCCTAAAGTCAAAGCCCACGCCCGACATGCAACAGGCTTCCCTCGCTTGAAAGGGCCCCCGAACCCAGAGGTTTGGACATGACATGAGGTGGTCTATCTTGCAAGATGTTTGATTTTTGGGGTTCCTGTTGCAGGCATTAAGGACTTCTTGGACACCTGTGCTCTCGCCACTTCTGTCGGCGTCAGCTGCTCCCGTGCGTAGGCTAAGGAAACCTGAGTGCACAAGGAGCTCACCTTGCGGTTCAGGGTCTTGCAGCTGGGGTTAGGGTTGAAGGTTGTTCAGGTGTCACCTCCTGTATCCTCTGAGCTAAGACAAGACACTTCTTGTTCGATGGAGCAACATGACAAAGCATACCGATTAGGACCCCGAGAAGTCCCATCAGACTGCAGATACGGATTGCGCCTGGGCTTCGTCATGCATGAGCCGTACGATCAAGACACGAACCCGGCGATCGCGAAGAAATTCATTCTCATGTCGTGCACTCTGACGGTTGTAACCAGGGCCGCCGGCAACGGCGTCGCCAAGCACAGCTTTGCCGGTAAAACTGCGCGTGTTCTGAGGCTGCCACTGCGAGAAGAAATACCTGGCCGTTCGGACAGACCTCGCGCGAATGCAGCTTTTCGGGGCTCAACTGGGGTTACAACTAATTTTAAGTATAGTTACCGTAATTATAGTTATAAACCCAGTTACTGAGTCCCATGAACCTTTAAGTAGGGGGCCGGTCTCTGTTAAGTCACTTCTTGCTTGTGCTTCCAAGCGGCAGCACAAAGAGTGCTTCAGCTACGCAAGACTTGCTTTGGGACTCTGTACTACGATATACCCCGCACCCCAATCAAACTGATAAAGCTTCTTATTGAAAACTCATATCAGGATTAGATCCGACTCTTCGATGTAAGTTGCCATCGTCGTTTCAGCCATCGTCGTTTCAGAAGAAACCACCAGTCTCACTAGTTTAAGGGTGAAGCCCAAAAGGTGTGGGCTGCAAGCAGGACGATTTCTCGAATGAACCACTGGGGTCAGGCCAGCTGAGCCCACGCACCTAAATTAAACCCTGAGGTCGCCGTTACTTCATGTCAGCCCGACGCTGAGGACACAAACACGGATCTGCGATGTTGCTTTCTGCGGCACAGAAAGCCAGCCAAACTCAATGCCACGACCAGTCCCGCGTCATTGGCTACAGCGGCGCCGTTGGGCGTACATCCCTCTGGATAAGCTCAAAGGGCGAAAACTGAAGGTTTTGCTTGGGGGATTTAGGATTCGAGGGTTCGTGACCCCCGAAAGCGTAAACCTCAGGCCCCGACTAACTTCTGCAGCTGGGAGATCTCGAGTACTGCCCGGAGACCATCGACCGCGGATATGAGACCCATCTCCGTGCAGCCTCAGCTGCGATTTAGTTCAGGCTTTCGCCCTCTTCACTTTCCCTGCGGCTTCAAGTTCAGGGTTTAACACTACAAGCCCAATTCCAGTAGTGTATTATAAAACACTACAAGCCTCACAAACCCCGGAACTCCTGCTTGGTCCCTCACCGATGCGAAGCAGGTCGTCATCTCCGGCCTTTCGGATCGAGAAACTGGATGTTCTGCCGGTTTAGTTGCAGGGCTTGTAGGTGTTGACAGCTCATAAATACAGGTGTGTGTGTGTATGTATATATATATATATATATATATGTGTAGATGTATGTATGGATGTATGTATGTATACCTGTAGGTATGTATGTAATTATGTGTCCTTAAAGGAATTTACTTCTCACAGAGCAGCCCCGCACGATTTCGTGGGGCTTGTCCTAGGTTGAGGGTTTAGGGTCCGGAACCTCTGCGAAACCTTATTTCTGTGGAGACAGAGGCGCTTTCCAAAGGAGCACTTCTCTGGGGTCCTGGAGGTTCGAGGTGCGGGCCCGGAGCATGCGCCCAACAACTAATCCCAAATCCCCCCGCCACCAAACAGAACCAAGCAGATTTGAGTGTCACACGTCTAAGTTGCACTCCGTCTTGGCCAGGCGGAGAACCTCAAGCTGCGGCTCCGAATTGAGGGCTCAAGTCCCAAACTCGAAGCGTTTCGAGGACGGACTCTGGGACTTTGGGTTGGGGTATCTGGGAGGTCTTCAGTCTTAGAGATTCGATGAACTTTTCGGTCTCGGACTGCAGCGGCTGAGGGTTAAGGCTTTGAGGCTTCGGACGGATGCGGTTTCTGGTTTTGGGTTTGGGAGGACTCCTGCCGCTGGAATCTGCGAAACGACTTTGCACATGAGGCCTTTCGGCCCCTCGAACCCGAACACCTTATCAACCCGAAGCTCGTCCAAAACCTACGCCCCGAACCCCGGAAACCTAGCTGACCTAGCTTGTCAAATCGACAGTCGAAACCCTACTAGACCCAAAGTCCCTCAAAACCCCCAAGTACGGACCCCGAACACCCATACTGAAGCCCCTTACAACACGCCCACAACACCTACACGCACAAAACCCTTGTGAAAACCACTTTGCACCAGGTTAGATTACAATTAAATCAAGCTACGGTAGAACAATTTCTACAATGTCCTTGTCTATTCAATTCTTTTCGGTTCTATTTCATTCTATTCTATTCCAGTCTTTTCTATTCTACTATACATGCATACATACATACATACATACTTACACGTTTTACTAAACCCTAAGCCTAGGATACCCAGTAACCTAAGAATAAAAAGGCCTCTCTTTTTGGTATTGGGTAACTTTATAAGGAACCTAGGACTACAAAAAGGGAATAAGGGTACTATTGGGCATCCTAGAAGCCCTTGAAACAGATCTGAGGCCTCGGACCGCTGGCCAGTCCAGGCCTTGCAAGACACCTTTGCACCAAGCCTCGGGGCTTCCAACAGGTTTGGGGTTGATACCTCATTTTGGGGTCCTTATAATAAGGATCCTATTATTTAGGGTACCATATTAGGGTTTGGGGTTGAGGGTTTAGGGATTTACTTGGCAGGGTTTAGGGTTTAGGGCTTTGGGGCCCTTCATATCAGGGTTCAGGGTTTTAGGGGCTTCGGGGTTTTAGGGTTTAGGGCTTTGGGGTTTAGTTAGGGTTTACTGCGGCCCTCATATCACATATCTTCTACAACGTCGTAGTGTATCATATTATGTGATATCTTGTTATTAGTATATGATAAATTATAGCGCAGATCTTTTGTTATCTCATAGTACCATGTATATATACGCACATATTATATTATATTGTATTATATTATCTATTATATATTATCTATTCTCTATGACATGTTATATTATATGTATAAAATGTATAAAATTCGTATGTATTGTACACTCACGTAGTATTGATTTTCTACAATATGCGTTATGATCGTATATTGCTTTCTAATTCTGACGAGCCCTTCGGGGTTTGGCCTCAAGGTCACCGACACCGCCGCAAGGATGATCTTATGCTACTTGTGATTCCTTACGAGCCGTTTGGGGGTTTGCATCAAGGTGACCGCCACAAGGAGCATGATGAGCACTTTGGGCTTCAGGGTTTAGGGGTGACGATGATGGTGATGGTGATGATGGTGATGATGATGATCATGGTTGTTGTTGTCGACCGCCGACAGCATGGTCAGTTGTGCTCGTCTTCACCATCAACAACAACATCAACATCAGCATCGTTGTCGTCATCGTGATGCCACCGTGACACCTCACCTCCGAAAAGACAAGGGCCCGGCCATGACTTCCATAACATCTGAGGAGGTGTCCTTCTCTTCCTGGTGCGAAAACGTGTGCGGAAATCCCGGAGGTTAAGGCATCGTGGTCTTGCTAGTTCCTGGTAGCCTGTGCTGCTCTTGTGCTGCCAGCTTTCCTCCGCGGCCGCTGTTTCTGCATTCACGGTGCCACCAGCTCAGTTGACAACAACATAACTGGGCTCTTGTTACGACTTTAATCTACAGTAAGTTGCCAGATTAAGGAACCGTATCATTTACTATGGACCCTGTTCTGGTAGCAAAAGTAAGATTTATTCCTGAACAAGAGTCCAGATCAGCAAAGGAAGAAGCGGCCTCGCCATCTGCCTTGGAGACATCGCCCAAGAAGACATGCGCCACCAGCAGGGCGCGCAACAACCTCCTGCAGATTGTTTTTGGTAATGGTTGCGTGCCTCACAACCAACCTGACAAACCCGCGACTCGATTGGACAAGCCCAAATAGCCCACACTTGCAGCCCTGTTCAGCTCTGCCCCCACCTCATTGTTCATCGCGCCACAGGACCACACAGCTCGTGAGGTACAAAGCTGGCTTGTCCACACTAAAGTATTCGTGACAGGTAAGACGGCTGAAGTTTCGCCAAAGGTTCGACAAATCTTCGAGTCTTGCTGCGTGAGAGTGCCTGAGGTCGTACTGACTCCTTTTTTGGGCACAACTCGCTCTCGAAACCTGCAATTGCACTGATGCCAAAGCGGGGATAAAGGCTGCAGCAGGCGTCATGGCATCATTATCACGTACATGTTTTCTCTGTTTCATGTCGCTGCTGAGCCATGCAGCGTGGCAGCAAGTCAACAGAAAAGCCTTTCTATGTCGACCTGGACCCTGCAGGCCATCGTTCCCCACCTTCAACTGGGGATTTCCGAAAATAGGGGACCCTAATCGAGTACCCTCAATAGTAGGATCCCTTAAATTATAAGGACCCCAAAATAAGGTACCCCTAATTTTCGGAAACTCTAGACCCTTATGGAGCCCTTTAAAGGAACCCTTCTAGTACCCCTTTAAAGGAACCCTTAAAGGTAGCCCTAATTTTTGGAAACTCCCAACTGCACCGGTTCAAACAGGAGCTTGCAAAGACGGGCCTCGCAAATCTGCCCAGCACGCAACACCTCTCATCGAGCAGAGAATACCGTTCTCTGGGTTCTTGCTAAGGGATTCAGCGTAAGTTACCATAATTTAGGGTTCCTTTAAGGGTGCGATAAGGGTTTAGGAGTTAAGGGATTTAATTTTTAAGTTACCATAGCAGGAACCTATATAAAAAATCCTTATTATGGTAACTTAAGTTAAACCCTTTAACAAGAACCCAGAATACCGAAGCAGTGTTGATTCAGCCTTGCCATGACAGACCCTGCATACTATAAGAATGGTATCCTCGAGAGTTATATGCATATGTATATGCATATGTATATGCAGATATGTATGTATGTATGTATGTATGTAAGTACGTATGTACGTATGTACGTATGTGCGTATGCACGTGTGTACACATGTATGTACGTACGTACGTATGTATGTATGTCTGAATGTATGTACGTAGGTATGTAACATACGTATGTATGCATATCTATATATACATGTATATGTATATGTATATGTATATGTATATGTATATGTATATGAATATGTACATGTACATGTACATGTACATCATGTACATGTATGTGTATATGTACATGTATATGTATATGTACATGTACATGTATATGTATATGTATATGTATATGTATATGTATATGTAAATGTAAATGTATATGTATATGTATATGTATATGTATGTAGGTATGTAGGTATGTAGGTATGTAGGTATGTATGTATGCAGATATGTAAGTTCGAATAAGTCAGTAAGTAAGTATGTATGTATGCATGTATGCATGTATGTAAGCATGTATTTAATTTATGTATGCAGTGTATGTGCGTGTGTATGTATGTGTGCCATGTGTTTTTTGGAAAAACTGGTGCAGGCCTTCTCCGAAGAAGTCACGGTCGGGGCATTCAGCACCTCAAGTCGTCGGGGGCTTGTTCCAGGCTCAAGTGTACGAGTGTGCTTCAAAGTGTGTTACTGCAGCTGAACCACCTAGAGGATCTTGCACTTGCTTGTACTTGTCGTAACAAACGAATATATATATATATATATATACATGTCGGTATGTGTGTGTGTGTGTGGGGGCTTGCAGGCATGCTTCTGTAGCTTCTCCTCTCTGCCGGCGTCAACCCAAACCCTGAACCTTTAGCTTGGACCTTGATAGACACACTTTTATGCGGTTCTGACTGTTAGGGGTCCAACATGACTATACGGAGGATAGTAGCATAGTGACTCCACAACAATCATCACCCTCTATACTGCAAAAACGGCACTCCACAAAACCCTCAACTACCGTATTACAAGCCTCACCACGAGGCAGCCCAAAATCCTTACATACACACCCCAATGCACAAAGTGTCGCTGCAGAGAACCAGCTCGCGGCTTCATTTTCCGCGCTTATCCCTGCTATGCTTGATAGCTGAAGAGCTTGCCCAGCCTGCTGTTTCGCTATCTCGGATGTTTGGTCCAGAGACTGATGTGACAAGGCAGTGTGTTGAAACTGCATGTCGGGTTCTCTAGTGTTCCAAGCTCACAAGACAGGGTCTCCGGCCAACACACAGCCACAAGGCAGCGCCCCTCAGACTTAGGGTTCAGGGATTAGGGTAGCTGGTGCTTCCCCTAACGGCCCTGTGCCCCTCAGACAACGACAAGCTGAGAGGTAAACCCGGCCGCCCATGGCCAAGCGATCTGCGCGTGGATCGAGGTCCTGAGCGTAGGCCGTAGCATAGGGGTCTTAATTATTAGAATAGGGTACAGGGTTCCTTTAAAGGGGCTACTATAAGGGCTACTATAAGGGTCTATAACATAGGGGCCTCAATTATTATAATAGGGTTTTGGTAAGGATAATAAGGAACCCCAAAAAAATCTAGCTAATTATTAAGGCCCCTATAGTAGGATGTTGGATGGATCTTCGAAGGCCTCCGGATGCATCGGTGTTGGATGGCGCTGGGCTCTGATCTTGAATAGCAAGCCCAACCCTTCGAACCTCAAATCCAACGTCTGTCACTGCGGCATGCCACAGCGCAACCTTCCGGGTGGCGACAGGTCCCCTTTTTGAATATGTCTTTGCTATAAATATGCCAGAAAACCTACTATCATGATGCTATAGCATACTGTAAGTAGCCGTAATAGTGAATATCTGTTCCCATGCGCAAGCAACATGTGGAGCACCCTTCAAGATCAGTCAAAGTCTGCGGCTTGAGGATTATGTTCTACATTCCCCGGACCTTAAACTGTGACTCTTTCTTGGAGGGCCGGGGCGGCGTAGTAGTAAGACCCATTCAATCCTACTTTCAAAAAAATATACTGCCTGCCGTCCTGTAAGGCCAGCTCTAAAGAGCCCCGAAAGAAATGCCAAAAACAAAACGAAACCTGACCCGGTACTGCAAGGGCGAGTCGAAAAGTAGGTCACAGGCGGGATCGGCGCTGGCATACTCCTGAACCAGAATGAGCAAGGGACACCATGCCTCTACTGAATAAAGTTCGAGAAAACCTCTGACAACAGAGGCATTTGTTACACCACAACAAAAGTAAGATGTCCATGCTGATCTTCCACCTGCTTCCCCCAAACCCCTGCCTAAGATGTTATGCGATTGTGTGCAACCAAAGCTCCCAAAATCTGCTGAGTGCTTCACTTAATCACACTGGCAGAAAAGTGAAGCAAAAGCTGGCAAGGATGTCAAAAGGAAGCTAATTCTGGCTGGGAGCTGCTCCATGCACACGAGGAAAGATCCTGAGCCCAAACTCTTCCGTGGCCGCGCCTTCTGCCATACTGCGAAAGTCACCGCCACTCGATCAACCACCTTGCGCGAAGAAGGTTTATGGTTTGGGTTGCGAACAGCTGGGACTGGGTGAGACATGCCGTCTCATCCAGCTGAGGTGTAGGCTGCAGCCCCGTTAAGGCAACCCTAAGACCTACACTAATGTAGGGGCCCGAATAATTACTAACAGTATTCCGTAGGGCCGTAGGAGCCTTATCAGACTTATAGTACAGTCCGTATCGTCTATCCCCAAGCCCTGTTCTACTCAAGGCCCCCTTCAGGAAAGGCCGAAGAAGTGGGCCTTGAGCATGACACCGTCAGGGTACTCCTCTTTCAGCTCGTATGGGAAGTAGCCTCGGGTCTTTGCCCGGAACATCGCAGGTCGTTAGGCGAGGCTCTTACACAGTATTTTGATGGGAGATTCCCGTGAAGTACTTCTTACTTCTAAGTTCACCGCCCATTGGAATGATACGTTCCGGCCGGTGGCTTGGCTTGAGGCCGGGAGCGACAAAGTCTAAGGCCTCTAAGATCAGCGGTCAAGCGCTGGCTTCTGTTCTGCGGCACGCGATAAGGGGCGCGATTGTCGATGGTCCTAAAAAGGCATTTGGGTGCACGAAAAGCCATGCATATCTGCGAGGGCAAGCTTACACGCTCTGAGCTTCCGGCCATCCAAGATGTCCTGACACAGGTGTTCATCAATGGGCCCTGATACTAGTTTCAGGACTCGGGCACCTGCCAAATCCCAAAAACAAGCACAAAAGCTATAGAACCTCCGCGAGGATTATGGTCAAGGATAGTCCTCTTGCAAGTTCGCTCACATGTGCTATCGGAACACAGATGCCTTGAGCATATCTGAGGCTCTTTCTCAAAGCAAAGCTCATGCGAAGAACTCCTAGCATCAGGTGCCCAATCTAATTGATGCTGTCTGCCCAAACCCGATGTACACAATCAGCGGCAAAACCTGAACCTCGGCCACAGTTCATTCACTAATATTAACTAGTAACTAGTTGCTAACTGCCAAGTCTAGAAGCTCAGCATGCAGGAAACCATAGTGAAGCCCTACTAGTATTGTTCGAGTGCCAAGACATCTCTGGACGTTGCTCTTCAGCACAAAGGAGCATGGCCTGAAGAAGTTGCTGAGCAGCGCGGCTGCCGAAGGGCTGGAAGTTGCAGCGTCCGAGCTTAACGCCGTCCTGATGCAGCATTCAAGGTTGAGCCATGAAGTTCACGACCAAGAGCTTGGGAAACGACTCTGCGCTATGTACTGGTTCTCAGTCAATTCGGCAATTCCCGATAGAGATGAGTTCGAGGGATTGGCACCCGGAAAAGGTGGTTTCTGCATCGATGCTTACTGGTGATACGTAGTCTGGGGTCCGGCGATCTACTTCGAGGAAGACTCGCAGCAGCACAGAGAGGGACGCCGCACTGATTTTAGTCTCATCCTCCATCCGTTCCATCTTGTGACTGAAACGAGGCACTGAACCTGATCCTGATACTAATGCTCCACGCGCTGCTGCGATGGTGGCATCTCTATATTCTACATCTATATCCATATCTATGCTTATGTCTATATCTGTACCTATGTCTATTTCTATGTTTACATCTATATCCATGTTTGTATCTGTACCTGTTACATCTATATCCATACACTCCACTCTTCGGGTGTTCCTGTGCAACACAGCGCGAGACTCGGAGTTGCAAAATCTGCCACGACACATGTATATAAGTGTTGAATTGAATATGCTATCCGTGCACACGCTTCTCTTTTGAGAGCCTCTCCCTACCCATTGCCCTTTTTCCCAGAGGACAGGGCATCCCTATGCAGACTTCAGACCCTCAACCTTCCTTCCTAAACCCACGACTGCCCTAAACCCCAAACCGAAACAGTTTCAGTCCAAGCTCGAGACCCGATGCACGCCTGGAAGAAGCTCAAAGGCAAAGGCGCTTGGTCGGTGGCAAGTCGTGCCTTAGAAGATGGGTGAAGGCTTGCTGTCTTTCCGGCGGAGCAGCCGAAGGCTTCATCTGAAAACGGATGTTCGGATCTATGAGGAGTAAAAGGGTTGTCCTAATGATGATTGGAGCAGGGTGTCTTTTGAAGCGTCATGACTCATTGGAGGGCATGTGCAGGAAGCCATCCTACCGAGATTTTTCGGAAAACAAGCGACCCTGATATGAAGTCATGCAAAAGCCTCACCCTTAGGAAACCCTCACCAAAGGGGTCGTGGTTGAGGCCCATTCGATGCGCAGCCCCGTGCCATTCACATGGCACCCTGATACATAGGCCATTCTTAAGTTCAGAAATTAAGGGTCCTTCCATACTACTTGGGGTCGAGATTGGGCTTAATTTTGCTCAAGTGCAAATATGTTCTACAAACCAAAAACCCCCCGTGCCACTTTCACTCTGAAACCTTAGGCCCACAAGACATCGCGGGTTTGACATGCTAGCTGAAAGTGAAAGTATAGGTTGCAGAATCAAATCAAATGGTGCCTTGCCTGAAATCTCAGACCGCAAGCATCCACACGCCCTCAGACGAAGCACGTGGATGGCGCCGCCAACGCGATTGGACACGACTTTGGCGCCCTCCTAGGCGGGGCGCTGCTCCAGTTTACACATGCAGGTGTAGGAGTCAGGGAGTTCTGGGAGGATTGAAGGACTCAGTAGATAGCGCACAAGAGAGTGGATAAAAGGAATCGTGACTAGTGTCATTCGAAGTCCTTCGAAAAGATTTCAACATGATTAATGAACCAACCTTCGTGAACAATCAACGATAGAGCCCGAGTCCAGAAGCCGAAGTCCCAGACCCAAAGTTCGAAACCTAAAACCCTAAGTCCTAAATCCTTAACTAACGCAAGGTCCTAAACAGAATGTCCTGAACCCCAAACCCGAAACCCTAAGACCTAAACCCTAAACCGTAAGACCCAACCCCTAAACCCTAAACCCTGAGACCTAAACCCTAAACCCGAAGACCTAAACCCTAAAAACCCGAACCCCTAAACCCTAAACCCTAAGACCTAAGACCTAAACCCTAAGACCTAAACCCTAAACCCTGAACCGCTTCGGGCTGAGCCTGCCGGACTAAGGCGTTCAACTCCTCGACCCGCGCACACATGACCTGCCAGGCGCTGAAGGATTTTGTAATAACATCCCCTCGTAGTCCTCATATATATATATATATATATATATATATATATATATATATATATATATATTTGTAACATACTAATGTATGACATAACCTAGCATAGTATAGATAATATAATATAATGCAATCTAATATACTACAATATGTAGCAAAATAGTGTTTTAGGGGCTTGGGGCTTTTCAGGTTTAGGGTCTAGGGTTTTGGGAATGGGGTTGTGGGTTTGAGTTTTTTCTGGGGACCTTTGGAGTGTAAGGATTTGGGGATTGGGTTTCGCGCTTGGGGACCCAATGCCTCGGTAGAGCAGAACAGGCCAACATCCTTGTGTAGAAACGCCCATTTGGAGCTGTGAAAGCCCCTACTAGGGCAAACACTCCCCGGAAACCCTCAACCCAAAAAGGCCCAAAGCCCTGAATGCTATCACCCCCACGCAAGCAGTAAAGCCCTAAAGCCCCAAATTACCCTAAACTCCAAACCGTGGCCTGCACGTCCACCTGCGCCGAGGTCGGTCGGCTGAGCTTCTCCGCCAGGGATTCGTTGAGCTGGGAAGTTTCCTCCGGTTAGGTCTTATGGTTCTGGGTTTAGGGTTTAGGGTCTTATGGATTATAGACAAAAGGTTGAGGGTTTGGGGTTGCAGTCACGAAGGGTCTGTGCTTTTAGGCAACAACGGGGCGTAGGAGGTTCAGGGCCAGGGATCTGATGGATTTAATGTAGGGGCCTCAATGATTAGAATAGGGTTTTGGGGCCCACTACACGATAATTATGATCAGGAACCCCCAAATAGTCTTGGTTCTTCTTTTAGGCCCTTTTTTATAGTGGCCTTATAGTATCCCTTATAGTAACCCTTATAGACCCCTTGAAAAACACGGATAGACCGTCTTGGGTGTAAGCGTGATTAAAAGATTGACGGTTGCAGATTTCCACAATTCAAGAAGCGTGCTGTTCGGCTTGTTGTGGCTCACAAGGCTGGAAGAGGGTTCTCAGGATGATATGCTAGGTGTCGAATTCAACAGTCCCCAAAATCATGTATAATTAGGGCTCGATTTTCAAATCGATGCCTAGTGTAATGTATGTCAATGTGCTGACGTTGAAGGAATGACCACTACTTCCGGCTATTGAGGCTCCTACACTCGGCAGGTTGAGGCGGTTGCGGTCATGGGATGAGGGAACACCAAGGTTTGGTAGAGTAGGCGTGGGATTACTGACAATTGGCAGTTCCAGCCAACGAGGGTGCTTTTGGCCCGAAGTCTTTTGGGGCATGGCTTGCCTCTCCTACCACGGTGTCAACAACGAGCTTCGTATTATGTCAATAGAATATGCATGAGCTCCTCTTCCTCCTCCTCCTTGTCGCCCACCCACGTAAGGCCTCATGGATAGGCTGAGGTTGCAAATAGCCGGCCGTTCGGCGCTGGGAGTAGCCACACTTCAAGGTCACGGTTGGATGCTGTGTCGATGTACTGCCGAGAACCTATTCCTGGAAAAGGCATTTCACGCAGAATAGGGCTATAAGGCTATAATCATCTTAGGAACTACAAAGAATACTCACGGCATCCCCCCCCACATTATTCCGACCCTTATGGTGACGCTTACAGTCGCCCTCTAAGAGACGTAGAGAACCCCATATTACAACGAATCCGAGCGGCCGTAGTCATGCAAGAACTTTGTCATTGCCAGGACCTGCTCCCGATACTGGTCTCGTTCTCTGCGCACGGTACGCAGGTCTTCATCGCCCTCCCCATCATCCGCGTCCTTCGATCGGGTTGGCATGCGATGACGGAGATTCCCTATGCGTGCTACGACAGCCCTCTGCTCTCACATCGTAAGCATTGCGGCCCGGCGGCAGACACCTCTGGGTCGGCTTCAAGCACTGACTGACGGAGAATGGAGTTTTCTGCACGCAGCGCATCCACTTCTTGTGAGAGCTTCGCGAGCTTGGCAGCCTGACATTCGAAAACGCAAAGTATTGTCGATATTGTTAGTTCTTAAGTGTGCTGTTCTTTATAGAATACAGGTAGCTACTACCATTATTTTTGCTATTACTGTAACTATTACCGGTAAAATCAGCATTGCCACGGAAATAACCATTGCTATGGTTCTTCGAGGTTATTGTGATTACTATTAATATACAATCATTAACTGTTAAAACGATCAAGCATCTAATTATGATCATTGTTACGTTTATGATCACTACTACCTACTACCTACTACCTACTACCTACTACCTACTACCTACTACCTACTCCTACTCCCTACTCCCTACCCCTACCCCTACCCCTACCCCTACCCCTACCCCTACCCCTACCCCTACCCCTACCCCTACCCCTACCCCTACTCCTACTCCTACTCCTACTCCTACTCCTACTCCTACTCCTACTCCTACTCCTACTCCTACTCCTACTACTACTCCTCCTACTCCTACTCCTCCTCCTCCTCCTCGTCCTCCTCCTCCTCCTCCTCCTCCTACTACTACTACTACTACTAGTACTACTACTACTACTACTACTGCTACTACTACTACTACTACTACTACTACTACTACTACTACTACTACTACTACTACTACTACTAACTACTACTACTACTACTACTACTACTACTACTACTACTACTACTACTACTACTACTACTACTACTACTACTACTACTACTACTACTACTACTACTACTACTACTACTACTACTACTACTACTACTACTACTACTACTACTACTACTACTACTACTACGACTACTACTACTACTACTACTACTACTACTACTACTACTACTACTACTACTAATACTACTACTACATACTGCTACTACTACTAACTGCTACTACTACTACTACTACTACTCCTACTACTCCTCCTCCTCCTACTACTACTACTAGTACTACTACTAGTACTAGTACTACTACTACTACTACTACTACTACTACTACTACTACTACTACTACTACTACTACTACTACTACTACTACTTACCACTACTACTACGACTACTACTACTACTACTACTACTACTACTACTACTACTACTACTAATAATACTACTACTACATACTGCTACTACTACTACCTACTGCTACTACCGCTGCTACTACTACTACTACTACGACGACCACCAAAGGCAGGGCCTGATGCTGGTTCAGCCTCTCCACATGTGACAGCCTCGCCTGCATACTTGCAAGCAAGTCCTCTCCAGACAGACATTGGGGATAGGTCACAGAGACTCCACTATCCCTTACTTAAGAAATATACCTTATGTCTTATTAGGGATCCTACTATAATTTAAGGTATATTCAATACTTATGGGGTAATGGCGTGTCTGGGGTCGCTTGGCTGACGGCTCTATGCTCCAGCCATAGATCTGCCAACCCCTAACAGTCCTTGCCGGGATTGGTCGCAGGTGCCTCGGATTCAAGGTCGCTCATCCCCTTTCTGCAGGCTCCCAACTCGCAGAGAACTGCTCCTTGCGGCTAGACAGAGACGCCTCGGGACGCGGCCGAACTGGAAGAGGCCTGCAAAGCACGTCTAGCTGACTGAGAGATGAAGCCTTGCGACTAGGTCTGCATCTTAGTACCTAGAGGAGTTGGTCCAGGTTTAAAATATTTGAGTTTTCGCGACACTGCTCTGAATGAAACTGCCCCTTCTAAGATATAACTGTTCATGCTGCCATGCTCCCATTTGTTACGGGCTGTGGGTCTTTGTCGGATTGTTCTGATGTCGATGTTAGTTGCGGAAGGTGGCAGCAGTGGTGGTGGCGGTGGCGGCCATGGCTGCTACCACCACCGCCGCCACCACCACCACCGCCACTACTACTACTACTACTACTACCACTACTACTGCTACTACTACTACTACTACTACTACTACTACCACTACCACTACCACTACCACTACCACTACCACTACCACTACCACTACCACTACTACTACTACTACTACTACTACTACTACTACTACTACTACTACTACTACTACTACTACTACTACTACTACTACTACTACTACTACTACTACTACTCCGATTCCTATTGCTACTGCTGCTGCTACTACTCCTACCACCCACCACCACGACGACCACCACTCCATGAACCCTCCGCGACGGTCAGCTTCAGACCTCAGGGTGCCTACCTGGAGGATCATGGGGCTTAGTAAGTAAGGTTATAAGTACCTTAATTGGGGTTATAAGTATGGTTACCTTATTTATTACCCTAGTTACTAAGTCAGTCCCATGATCCTTTAAGTATGTTCCAGCATTTCTTGGTTGCAGAGAGGAGCAAAGGTAGAAAGCACTGCGTGACCGTGGCAAGAACCTACAACTGCATTATCGTCACCATAATCGTCTTCGTCTCCTCACAAGAACTACAGGAAAGGACCGACCCTACACAAAACCAGAAACACACGACTGTGAAAAACATCGTGTCCACAGCGACATGGCCTTGGCAGGAGACGCCAACGGCCGCCATGCGGAATTGTTCGGAAAGAACCTCTCCGCCATACAACCCTCTTTTCGTATTAAGCTGTTCATGGCCTCATGTTGTATGTTGTATTAGGATGTGGGAGCATCGGATCGAGGTGCAGTGGAAACATGCTCTTGGCGAAAGCCCCACGGCACGCCTCGCTCAGCTGGGGATTATTTTCATGAGTACGATAAAAACAAAATAGACGGCAACCATTCGGAAAAACCTGTGATCATCCCAAGCTCAAAGACCTACATGACGTCCAAGCACACCCTCCACCCTCACGGATAACCCCGAAAATCATGCTTTCATGCCTTCTGAGGGACAGGACTGATAATGCGGGCCCTGGATGCTCGAAGTTCCATGAACCCTACATCCTATGCGTGTTCCCCACGGCCTCGTCACTGTGGATTTTTGGGGAGTCTACGGTTTAGGGCTTTGAGTTGCAGGAGGCAGGATGGACATTCAAGGATGCAAAACCCTAAACACCAGCACGACACATGTTGCATGATGGCTCCTGCTTGCAATGTCACAAATAACCACGACAGACTATGCACGGAATATCTGGAATCGAGCGCAAGAAACCCGGACAAAACTCCACTCCCAAACTCCGAACGTCAAGCTTTGTCGACTAACACATCGACCCTGAATCCGAAAGCCCCCGGCCTGATCTCAAGTTACGGCCTTGGGACCATGTTTGCCCCCAAAATCCGCCATATTCGTTTCGGCTCCCAGCGGGGGTTCCCAAAAAGCTCCCCTCCTCAAAGTGGACGCCGCCCCCACCCTCCTGCCTCTTCAGACTGCGAAATTTACCTGAACGTGCCTACTCTTCACCTGCACCCGGCCGAGGCGGACCACGCAAAGCGCTTACAACCCTTGACCCTAAACCCTGAACCCAAAATCCTAAACCCTACACCCTAAACACCAAAATCCTAAACGCTATTAACCCTAAACCCTAAACCCTAAATCCTAAACCCAAAATCCTAAACCCCAAACCTAAAACCGTAAACCCCTCCGGCACGTGCCTGGGCAGGAGAGGCCTGGGACCTGGGCGCGTGAGCACCGGAGCCTGGGCCTGTTGGGATGGCCCCGGACCTGCGGAAGCTTCGGTGGCTTTTTTGGGGCTTTAGAGCTTAGGGTTTAGGGTTCGGGGCTTAGGGCTTAGGGTTTCGGGTTTAGGGGTTAGGGTTTAGGGTTCATGGGTTAGGATTTTAAGGTTTATGGGATTTAGGGGCACCTGCGGAAGTTTTTGGGAAGCGGCGCGTTGATGCTTTTGAAGTTGCGTCTTCGTGTTTACTCGGTCAGGCGGTTTTCTAAGGCTGTAAGGAATTTATGTTGAGTGTTTCAGGCGACCTCAACCCTTAGAGGAACCCTGATATAGGGGTCTTGACAATTAGATTGGGGTCTTGGGGCATAGTACACTATAATTGGAATAAGGAACCCTTAAAAATGGAATAGGTAATTATTAAGGGTCCTATATTATGGGAGTTTCCGAAAATAGGGTACCCTAATATAGTACCCTAAATAGTAGGATCCTTATGAACAGGACCCCAAATAAGGTACCCCTAGTTTTCTGAAACTCCAATATTAAGCCCTGAAGCCAATAAGGAAGCCTTAAACTAGTATAGGTAATGATTAAGACCCCTATCTATCCATATATATATATATATATATATATTTCAGAGAGGCGCCTCTAGGGTCTATTTTACGCTCTATTCTTTTCCTTATAACTACTATTATTCTAAATAATTGAAATAATTGAAATAAATTAAATCAGCAGAGTTGATTTCAATTGTTTCAATTATTTAAATCCGCCAGAGGGCCCAAATAATTGAAATAATGGAAATAATTGAAATCAATGGTTGCTATGGGCCAAGCCACGAATCCCACCGGTTTGAATTATTGAAATAATTGAAATAATTGAAATCCGACCTATTTCAATTATTTCAATTATTTAAATCCGCCAAAGGGCCCAAATAATTGAAACAATTGAAATAATTGAAATCAGCCCCATTTCAATTATTTCAATTATTTCAATTATTCAAATCACTGGATTCGGTGGCTTGGGCCCATGGAGCTTTCGGATTTCAATTATTTCAATTATTTAAATCCGCCAGAGGGCCCAAATAATTGAAATAATTGAAATCGATGGTTGCTATGGGCCACGAATCCCACCGAATTGAATTATTGAAATAATTGAAATAATTGAAATAATTGAAATCCGACCTGTTTCAAATTATTTCAATTATTTAAACCCGCCAAAGGGCCCAAATAATTGAAATAATTGAAATCAGCCCCATTTCAATTATTTCAATTATTTCAATTATTCAAATCACTGGATTTGGTGGCTTGGGCCCATGGAGCTTTCGGATTTCAATTATTTCAATTATTTAAGTCCGCCAGAGGGCCCAAATAATTGAAATAATTGAAATCGATGGTTGCTATGGGCCAAGCCACGAATCCCACCGATTTGAATTATTGAAATAATTGAAATAATTGAAATCCGACCTGTTTCAATTATTTCAATTATTTAAATCCGCCAAAGGGCCCAAACAATTGAAATAATTGAAATAATTGAAATCAGCCCCATTTCAATTATTTCAATTATTTCAATTATTTCAATTATTTCAATTATTCAAATCACTGGATTTGGTGGCTTGGGCCCATGGAGCTTTCGGATTTCAATTATTTCAATTATTTAAATCCGCCAGAGGGCCCAAATAATTGAAATAATTAAATAATTGAAATCGATGGTTGCTATGGGCCAAGCCACGAATCCCACCGATTTGAATTATTGAAATAATTGAAATAATTGAAATCCGACCTATTTCAATTATTTCAATTATTTAAATCCGCCAGATGGCCCAAATAATTGAAATAATTGAAATCAGCCCCATTTCAATTGTTTCAATTATTTCAATTATTCAAATCACTGGATTTGGTGGCTTGGGCCCATGGAGCTTTCGGATTTCAATTAATTATTTCAATTATTTAAGTCCGCCAGAGGGCCCAAATAATTGAAATAATTGAAATCAGCCCCATTTCAATTAATTTCAATTATTTCAATTATTTCAATTATTTAAATAATTGAAATCCTGGGGTTCTGTGGATGAGGCTCATGGATCACCTCCCCCCACCCCCCCCCTCCTCCTATCACCCACTCACCCCCCTCTTATCCCCCTTGCCCCCGGCCCGCCCTCGGGTGGGGTGGGGCGGGGTGGGGTGGGGGGTGGGGTGGGGTGGGGTTGGGTGGGGTGGGGGGAGGGGTGGGGTGTGGGTGGGGGTGGGTGGGGGGTGTGTGGGTGGGTGGTGGGTGGGGGGTGGGGTGGGGTGTGGGGTGGGGTGGGGTGCGCCCTGGCCGCTCCCTGCCCCACCACCCCGTTCCCCCCCCCCATCTCCCCCCCCTCCCCCTGCCTCCCCCCCCCTTAACCCCTTCTTCCCTTCACCCCGCCCCTGGCCCCTGCCAACCCCACCCCCATGTTCAGCTAGGTTTTCGAATGGCAGGTTGGGCCGGTGGCTGGGACCAGTGTTCAGCTAGGTTTTCGAATGGGCTGGCTTTAGGGTTTAGGGCCTGGGGTTTGGGCTATAGGGTTTAAGGCCTAGGGTTTAGGCTATAGGGTTTAGGGCCTAAGGGTTTGAGCTTTAGGGTTTAGGGCCTAGTTTGGGCTTTAGGGTTTAGGGGTTTAGGGCCTAGGGTTTAGGGTTTAGGGCCTACGGTTTGCGCTATAGGGTTCAGGCGCCTAGGGTTTGGACTTTAGGGTTTAGGGCCTAGGGTTTGGGCTTTAGGGTTTAGGGTTTAGGGACACATTTCAGGCCGGAAATGTGTCATCTTTTCCGCCTTACAGAAAGAAGCATGACACATTTCAGGCCGGAAATGTGTCATCGTTTCCGCCTTACAGAAAGAAGCATGACACATTTCAGGCCGGAAATGTGTCATCTTTTCCGCCTTACAGAAAGAAGCATGACACATTTCAGGCCGGAAATGTGTCATCGTTTCCGCCTTACAGAAAGAAGCATGACACATTTCAGGCCGGAAATGTGTCATCTTTTCCGCCTTACAGAAAGAAGCATGACACATTTCAGGCCGGAAATGTGTCATCGTTTCCGCCTTACAGAAAGAAGCATGACACATTTCAGGCCGGAAATGTGTCATCTTTTCCGCCTTACAGAAAGAAGCATGACACATTTCAGGCCGGAAATGTGTCATCTTTTCCGCCTTACAGAAGGAAGCATGACACATTTCAGGCCGGAAATGTGTCATCTTTTCCGCCTTACAGAAGGAAGCATGACACATTTCAGGCCGGAAATGTGTCATCTGTTCGGCCTTTGCAGGCCGGAATGTGTCAGCCTTTGACATTTCAGGCCGGAAGTCCGCCTTACAGAAAGAAGCATGACACATTTCATGTGTCATCTTTTCCGCCTTACAGAAAGAAGCATGACACATTTCAGGCCGGAAATGTGTCATCGTTTCCGCCTTACAGAAAGAAGCATGACACATTTCAGGCCGGAAATGTGTCATCTTTTCCGCCTTACAGAAGGAAGCATGACACATTTCAGGCCGGAAATGTGTCATCGTTTCCGCCTTACAGAAAGAAGCATGACACATTTCAGGCCGGAAATGTGTCATCTTTTCCGCCTTACAGAAAAGCATGACACATTTCAGGCCGGAAATGTGTCATCGTTTCCGCCTTACAGAAAGAAGCATGACACATTTCAGGCCGGAAATGTGTCATCTTTTCCGCCTTACAGAAGGAAGCATGACACATTTCAGGCCGGAAATGTGTCATCTTTTCCGCCTTACAGAAGGAAGCATGACACATTTCAGGCCGGAAATGTGTCATCTTTTCCGCCTTACAGAAAGAAGCATGACACATTTCAGGCCTCCCCCTGTTCCCTTGCCCCCTCTCCTACCATCCCTGCCTTCCCCACCTCCTCACCTTTCCCTCCCCTTTGCCATTTGCCCCCTGCCCCCTGCCATCTCCATCATACCCATCACCCCCATCATCTTCTTCATCTCCATCATCCTCATCATCTCCATCATCTCCATCATCTTCATCATCTTCATCATCTCCATCATCTTCATCATCTTCATCATCTCCATTATCTTCATCATCTTCATCATCTGCATCATCTTCATCATCTGCATCATCTTCGTTGCCGGTTTCATTGGTTTTAATACCGCTCCCCCTATTCTTAAAGGTAATTTCATAGGTATTGTACGAACCATAATACAATCGATTTATCTTAACTACTATATCAAGAATAGCTTACCACATCGCATCTACATACTTTGTAACCGGGCTTACTATAAAGGCCCCATATGAGGGATCCATAATGGGTTTCTAGAAAGTCTCTGTGTAAGGGATCTATAGTTTTTTATATAATGGATTTATATAAGGTCTCTACATAGAGGATCTATAAGATTTCTATAAGCAATCTGTAAGGGTTTTCCAGAAAAGGGCTCCATACACGAGGGATCTATACAGGGCTTCCATGTGGTTTCTACAAAGGGTAAGGAATATATAGCAGTTGTCTATGAAAGCTCCATGTAAGGGATCTTGTAAAGTTTTCTACAAAGAACTCCATTTGTTGATCTATACGGGGTTTCTATAAGTTCTCTATATAATTAGGGGATCTATAAAGTTTCTATACGAATCTATAAAGGCTGTCTATGAGGGCTCCATACAAGGGATCTGTCAAGGGATCTATAGGGATTCTTCATGGGAATGTGTACTTCGATACAAATAATTGCGCCTTTGTTAAGATCGTGAAGACTATTAACTACGTGATATCCTTCTTGGCTAATGCTGTGATCACATCAGATCTGATATGTATAGAGATACATTGGAATGCACATGGGAAAACAAACTGACACATTACAGGCCTTCTAATGTGTCATTATTCCTATTGAAACCTTAAAGGCAAGGAACTTATACACTGTAGGGCATCTGTGTATTGGAAGGCCTCTGGGTAGTATAAATTGACGCATTACAGGCCCTCTAATGTGTCACTCCACTCCCTCCTATGGAACCTCTATTGCAATGGAACTTTTCCACTGGAAAACCCCTGGACATAATAAACTGACACACTGCAGGCCCTATAATGTGTCGCTCCACCTATCCTATTGAAACCCTACTGATAAGAAATTGATACATCGGAAAGCACTTTTTATGGAAATAACAAACTGGCACATTAAACCCACTATAATGTGTATCTTCACTTCCTGGGTCCTCGACTGGGCAAATTGACATATTACATGCCCTCTAATGTGTCACTCCATTTCTCCTACTGAAACCCTACTAACAAGGAACTTATACACTGTCAGGCCCCTGTGCCTGGGCATATCAAATTGACATATTACAGGCACCCTAATGTGTCACTCCACCCACTCCGATTGACCCTCTACTGACAAGGAACTTATACATTGGAAAGTCCAGGACATAACAGATTGGCACATTACATGCCCTGTAAAGTGTTACATCATGTGATATGGATGTGTCATGCCGTATGTATTCCCATAATTTGTCATATAAACACATCCGATTCATGAGTACCGAACCTGTCAGGTTTTGCATTCTGGCCTGTGCGGAAATTACAAACAAATTTATGCCATATTACAGCGTGCATGCTTATTAAGTGATTCTTGGATGGATATGTCGTATGCAATTACTCAAGCGCTGGCAAGTCAACAATAAGTCGAATTGTGAAATATTTGGACAGGACAATTTGTCCATGTTGCCGATATACTGCTGACAGTGCTATGCATATCTTCACGACGATACATCATTCCTGCAAGATGTATGGACCCTATACACTGAAATGTGTCATCACAACGAATGTTTATTCATCGACAGTGTTGGGATCAACACTCGATGTTCTGTTTATATAATACTCGTCTCGCTGAATGCGAGTAATTTGCTATAATTACTTGCTAGAAAAATATAGCCAAGTCGATCCGAAACTTTTCAGGTCGTGGCTTTGTAATGTGGGCTGTGCTTATACCTTACATTTTGCTTTCCATTATGTGCTGAAGACAACAAACCGCGGTTATATAGACCCTAAAGGTATCGGGCACATATATATATATATGTATACGCCCTGACCCCCAAACACCTCCTGTCCCGGCAGTGGGCAGCGGGGGCGTCGCCAGCCCCCTGGAGCTCGGCCTCTCAGCACTTTCAGGGCTGCTTTACGGGTTTAGGGGTTTAGGGCTCATAGGGTTTATAGGGGTTTAGGGGTTTAGGAGTTTAGGTTTAGAGTTTAGGGTTTAGGGTTCAGGGCTGCGGGTTAAGGGGCTTAGGGGTTTGGGGGTTTAGGTGTTTGGGGATACGGTTCAGGGGTTAGGGTTCAAGGGTTCAGCGTCTTTAAGTTCAAGGGTGCCTGGTAGGAGAGTACTACAAGGGTTCTACTACTTAAGGTTCATAAAGGGTTCTACAAGGGTGTATGGGCTTAATGGGGACCTCTTAAAGTGAGGGGCATGATGGTTCGTAGGATGCTCTCAAAGGGTGCCGTCGCATGCTTGACCTGAGGGTTGTTATACACATTTGTTGAAGGCATTATACGCGCTTTACAGCTGTAAGTGGTAGTTTTCATCCATCCATCCATCCATCCATCCATCCATCCATCCAGCCAGCCAGCCAGCCAGCCAGCCAGCCAGCAGCCAGCCAGCAGCCAGCCAGCAGCCAGCCAGCCGGCCAGCCGGCCATCCGTCCATCTATGGGTGCATCCGAGAAAATATTTCCAAATGTGTATATTCGTGCAGAGAAGCCAAAAACGGATGCACAGATAGCCACGGCGAACGCTTCCAGGCCCTGTGATTGGGAGATGCTTGTGCAGATGAGGTGCTGTGCTACTGGGAGCGGCTTCCAAAATCTGGGACAAGCTGGAGGGCTGGGTCATCGATCAGACTGGCCGGAGCGTCTTCAGCTAATCCGACTGGGTGCCTACAGTCACCAGCGTGGCCAGAAGCACCCCATTGCACAAGACTGGTGAGAGGCCTGCATATACTGGCACCTTGCTCAGTGTCAGAGTCAAGGATACCTGGGCAGCACTGCTTCAACCACCAAAGCAAGCACTGCCCCAATTCACGAAAGATCCGCCTTCGAGAATGGCAGCAAAAGCACGGTCAGTGGCTTGGACCTGCTGCACCATCTGAAGCTGATCCTGCACAGCGCCGCTGTCTGCACCGACATCGCGATCACCCCAGGTCACCACAGATCCATCGGCAAGAATTGCAGCAAACGCAGACGCATTGGCTTGGATCCGCTGAACGTTCTTCAGCTGATCCTGCACAGCAGCACTGTCACCCCCGCAGATTCTGCTGCCCCAGGTCACAACAGACGCGTCGTCGAGAATCGCAGCGAATGCGCGGTAAGAGGCCTGGATCTGCTGTACGTTCCTCAGCTGCTCCTGCACTGTACTACAGTCGCCACCATAGAAATCATCACCCCAGGTTGCAACGGATCCATCGGCAAGAATAGCAGCAAAGGCGCGATCATTGGCTTGGATCTGCTGCACATGCTTTAGCTGACACTGCACAGCACTACTGTCACCACCACAGGTAGCAGCTCCCCACGTCAAAACAGATCCGTCACCAAGAATCGCAGCAAAAGCACTGCGAGACGCTTGGACCTGCTGGACATTCCTCAGCTCATGCTGAACGGCACTGGAGTCACCACCGTTTTGAGCATCGCCCCAAGTCACGACGGATCCATCACGAAGGATGGCAGCAAAAGCGTTGCCCGAGGCCTGGATCTGCTGCACATTCCTCAGCTGAACCTGCACGGCACTAGAGTCACCACCGTGGTCGGTATCACCCCAGGTGATGACAGTTCCATCTTCAAGAATGGCAGCAAAAGCCGAGTCATTGGCTTGGATCCGTTGCACATGCTTCAGTTGGTTCTGCACGGCGCTGGAGTCACCCCCTTGTCGACCATCACCCCAGGTCACGACGGATCCATCACGAAGGATGGCAGCAAAGGCGCCGTAAGTGGCTTGGATTTGGTGAACATTATTCAGTTGACCCTGCACAGCGCTGCTGTCTCCGCCATCGGCAGCATCACCCCAGGTGACGACAGATCCGTCGTCAAGAATTGCGGCAAAGGCTTCGCTAGAGGCTTGGATCTGCTGCACGTTCTTCAGCCGGTTTTGCACACCAAGGCTGCAACCACCAGCGAGAGAGTTGCCCCAGGTCACGACAGATGCGTCGCCAAGAATGGCAGCAAGTGCGGATTTGGTGCGACATGCTTGAACGCTGTTTATGTGCAAAGTCAGCGAGTCTCCGTTCTGCACCCTGGCATTCTTGATCGGCAAGCCTACATCGAGAGTGGTTCCAGACGAGTTCAGGAGCCGCCCGTTTCCGACTCCAAGTGCAGTCTGTGCCCGATGTTTCAACGTTGCCACATCTTCGTCCAAGCTGGCTTTCACAGAAGCCGTCTTGCCACTGAGCAGTCCAACGTCTACAGAAATCGACATGGCACGCGCAGCGAAGCCCCACAGCAAGGAAACAAGTGGGTTTACTGATCCACGGGGTCGGACAAACCCTTTCAGGAGGTTGTGTTTCGGATGTCGGGGCTCATGAAGCTGGCTTGGGGTTCTACAACCTACATGGCAGAGGGCCTCGAGTTGTTCGGCGGCGCCGTCGTGGGGGGCTTGGCAAAGTTTCACCGAAGGTTCGACCATCCAACACCGACCCACTGGCAGGACTGGTGCACGGTAGTGGGCAACTCTCATATGAAGGCCTGTCCTATGCGAACAAGCCAACTCGGAAACCATACATTGGCATCCCCCAGCTTGAAACTTCATGGCTGGTCATTTCACAAGTCACACCAGCTGAACAATTTCCCAGGTTTCTGTCGGGAGAAATTATGCACAAGGCTTAGGGCTTCGTGCATTGTTCTGTGCAAACTTGGAAATGCGTTCACTAGGGCTTTTTCACATTGATAACCCCACCCATATACGAAACCCTTGCAACCGCTTCTACTTGACTTCCTTACTTCCTAGCCCCCACGTCGTTTGCAGCAGACCCTGGCCCTCAACCCTAAACCCGAAGCAAGCCGCAAGACATGAAAGTCCTCGACGATCAAACCTAAACTTGTACATACATATGGGTGTTTCCGACAATTAGGGGTACCTTATTGTGGAAGTCCTTTATAATAAGGATCCGACTATTTAGGGTAGTATATTAGGTCCCCTATTACATATTCGGAAACTTCCATATGAACACTCAAACAAATCCACACGAGGCACGTTGATATATGTACCTGTGTATGCACGGACCGGAATGTATAAACATATCGACATGTATTTGGTAGTCTGTCTGTTCTCCACCGGCACATTCAGTCAAAGATGTTCATACGGCTTCCTGGTAGTTTGTACATACACACGCGTGCACACACACGAAGCCTTGAGTTCCAGCCTAAACCCCAAGGCCGCCAAACCTACACTGCGAAAATCAACCTTTCAGACAAGTACGACGTGCCCTCCGACCTACCTCGACAAGCTCCTCTCTCTTTGCCTGCGCAGCAAATTCTCTTGCACCTCGGCGTAGGTTTTAGGGTGTATACACCCTAAACCCTATAGGGTTCAGACTTTAGCCGTTAAGGCTTGGGGTGTAGCGAATAGTATGGGATGTGAGGTCAAGAGCAGAGCAGGTGTCCAGGATCGTCCAACATTGCATATTTGCAGAGGTGCCCTACCGCGAAGAGGGTTGCAGAGAGCCGATCAAGCTGCAGAGAACACGCTGCGTTAGGAGGGCAACCGTGCTTGAAGCGGCCACCTACCAGTTAGTACGTCTCGAATTGCAAGACCCAGTTCGCCAAGCCCCACCACGAAATCTTCCAGGACTCACGCTCGGGCTGCGCTGCCCGGATCGGAAAGGGTTTGATTTACTCCTCCACCAGATCCACTTGGGTGGTTGTCGAAATTATGGTCCCTTTTTGGGTACCCTGAATATTAGGTGCCGTATTATAATAAGGACCCAAAAAGGGACCCTAATATGGACAACCACCCACTTCTTAAGGGGTTTGGCCTGAGGTTCGGGCTTGAGGATCTAGTGTCGCTACCAATCGAATTGTTCCTCATGCATTGTCGCAGTCGTGCAGAATACATACATGTGTGTATGTATACATATATATATATACAACTATATACACATACATATGTATCTGTCTGTGTGCAATGGATTGCAATGGCATGCTCACGGGAATGATGTTGCTTCCCACAGGAGCACGTCAGTCTTGCACACGGACCTCGAAAGGTAGAACTGCCCCTCTAGAACCCGTGTGAACCCCTTACATATCCCCATGTGCCACTGCTGCACTCGTACACCTGCAGTGAACAACCACTCTGAGCTGCTTCATCCCACAAGTACCGAGTGCCAAATCCTCGAAATCCCTCAGCAAGTCCTCCTGCCGCGCTTGCTTCAGGCATGCCATCAGGGGGATCAGACACCTTGGTGGCACAGGGTTCCTGGGACTTCGCTGCTTCTGGGATCTATATATGGCTTTGTCTGATAGTCTCGGGGGGAAGAAGTTCGAAGAAAAAGAAGAAAGGCAGTGAAGGATCAAAGATTCACCAGGGGCACCGGAAGATGATTTCGGGGCCTCCCTCTGGAACACACCGCCCGAAGTATTGCGTGATCTGCGCGACAGTAATGACAATAGTTGCAAGAATGCTGACAATCGTAGCAGCTTTGATGAGAGCAATGAAAACCGGCTACTTACCGTGCCAGAGCAAGGTGAATAATAGTCAATGCAGAGAACGAAATAACTAGTGTTAACAGCAGTTTACAGAACTAACAATAATGTTCGTCATGCCAACCATGACTGGGAGTAGCGATAAAAATACAAACAACAGTATTTGTTGCGGTCATTGTACCAATGACAGCAGGAGCAAACACGATGATGAAGACCCCCATTTTGTATTCCGGCATTCAAGTCATCTTCGGCCCGAACCAACCAATCTCCTGCTGGAGGGTGCCAGTCCGTCACCTCTCTCTGGGTTTAGGGTTTTGGGGTTTAGGGTTTGGGGCTTAAGGGTTCAAGGGCTTCAAAGCTTAGTGGGTCTTTGAGGCGTTGAAGTAGGGGCTTTCAGGGGCATCTAGGTCTTTTGTGGAGTTTCATTGGGGAGTTGAAAGCGTCTGAGGGCTGAGGGGCTGCGGGGCATTGGGGCTTGAGAGGTTCAGAGTTCATGGGCTTCAGGTTTCGGGTTAGAGGTCTGCTTGGTTGATGGAATTTGGGATCACAGGCTTTACGCTTGAGATGGCTTCAGTTGTTCCGAGTGTTCCGGCGTGCTTGAGGATTTAGAAGGACGACCCAAGTTTCCCATCCAGGACTCAAACTCCAAAATCACCCTTATCACCCTCACCCCTCGTGCCGCAAGCAGCAGAACAAGGCGCAACTGGAGTCTGGGGATCCCTATACAGAGCGACTGTATGAAGCTGACGAGATTGAGGAGAGTGGGCCTTCGAGCTTGGGGAGGTAGAGTTTAGAGTTTAGGCTTTTGGGTCTGGGGTTCCAGGTTCGGCGGGATATCCAGAAACACCAGCTGTAAGGGAAGAAAGGCAAAATCCTGCGACGCCATATTAAGGGGAGGCTTGTCGATCCTGTGCCTCACAAACTTCACAATGTTGCCACAAGTTGCGTTCAGGTCTGAAGACGGCTTAGGGCTTAGGGTGTATCTATCCCCCCGAGAAGGGACAGGGCACGAGAAGCTCAGAATTGCCTTCGAGGCTTGAGCATGTCCCTTAAATACCCCGTGCCTCATGGCTGGCCATAGTGCAAGCTATGCCCGCTTGGGTTTTAGGGTTTAGGATTTAGGGTAGGGTTAAGGGTCTGGGGTTGGGTGGGTTTAGGGTTTAGGGCATTAGGGTTTAGGGTTTAGGCTGATGCTGCGGGACGTATTCAAGCTCAAGGGAGATAACTTGGAGATTCACGGGGAATTCAACCATCGACGTCGTATACATGCTTTAATCAGGGCCATGCATCATCATTTAATCCTACCTGCGAGTATGGTCGCCTGACCCATGACTACGGACGTGCATAATATAGGGGCCGTAAAACTTAGAATCGGATTTTGGGGCCGAATATACTGTGATTATCATGAGGAACCCCCACAATAGTAGAGGTAACCATTAAGGCCCCCTATATTATCTCACCATGTCACGCATGAAGCTTCAAGTAAGAGCTGCAGACAAAAACAACCTGCTTAGCCCGGGCCCAGCACAATCTAGATAGCAGCCAGATACCGAAGCTGGATAGACGCCAGTCACAGAACCGCTACATCTTTTGCCGAGGCAGCCAAAAGAGTCAGCACTCAGACATTGCTCCGCTGTAGCTTCGTTTCGCTCGGAGACTGACTTGCTGAACCGGCTCGATTGATGGCTCGGGGCTTTAGAGTCGGACTTTGGGCTACATTACACTCTAAGCCGCCACGACTTTGGCCTCTCTGTGTAAGGATCTACGGCAAGCTGGTTTTCGGGAGTTTTGTGGGCCTAGGCGTGCTTGAGTTCTGCGGGCTTCTGCGGTTGCAGGAGGGGAGGAGCCCAAGGCTTTAGGGAAGGGGTTCTGTTTAGTTTGTGGCTTCGGGGCTTTGGGGTGGAGGGTCTGGGGTTCGAGTGTGTAGAGCATCCTTACTCGCCCCTTATCTTCTGCAGTGGCAGCACTGCTTCAAGTGCATCTTGCCCCTTCAAGCATGTTATGCACACGACCCAGTTCAGTCTGAATAAGGGAGCATGCACGTGCAGTTTGCACAGCGCTGCTCACGGGTTAAGGAAGGGCACGATGTTCGAAGCAGGACACCTCATACGAAGATTTAGAAGCAGGCATCTCGTAGCAGGACTAGCAGTACGTGTAGCAGTGGCTGTGGCTGCATTTGTGGTTTAGCTGTAGCTGTACCAATGGCTGTGGTCGTCGTTGTCTTCCTTGTCGCCGTATGCGGTGGAGGATGAGGAGGAGGAATGGCAGGAGCAATCGTGGTGGTGATGGTGGCGGTAGCAGCGGCAACGGCGGTGGGGGCGGTAGTATCAGTAGTCCAGGTGGAACAGCAGCAGCAGAGGGGATATCATGGTCATGCCACTAGAGAAGTATTGTTTTGTCGGGGCTCTCGTCCTGCTGGTCGTGGTGGTGGTGACGGTCGCAGCGGTGCCAGTACGAGTTACGAGAAGCAGTCGTCGTCTTCGCCGTGGGCATCGTCAGGTGGTGAAAAAACTGTCTGTGGGAGGCAGCCACAGCAACAGCTGCTGCACCAAGACTCTGTGATCTGCATAGGCATACGCAGGCCGCAGGTTGGAAAAAGCTTGGCTGGTGAGTGATACCATGTTGTACAGTGGTTACATCGGCATTCTAGCAACGGAAACTATTGCGAATCGACCCTACACCTAAAGCCATCCGAACAAGCATACAAAAGAGACTGTACCTCCATGCTGGAAGAAGACTAGCGCAAAATTTCGCACCCTTCCTGTTCAAGTACGGATGAGGCAACAGAGCTGCACCAGGCTCTCTGGAAAGCTAAGGGCGAATATGCCATCAGGTCTGCGGCGCACAAAGCCCCCTAGGATTCAGGATGAAGGCGATGAAGGCACGTGTAGACGAACGAATGCTTGTGATGCCCTGTTCAAGGACAAGCTACTAACCATTCACCTGCAGTTTCTTCGTGACAGTCTGTACTCTGCGCTGAATTTCCTTCGACCAGAGTTCTCGCTGATGGAATGGTCGACCCACAGGTACTGTGCATCAACTCGGATGTCGATGATCTTATGCTCAGGGAATCATGCCGGTGATCTTTATGCCGTTACTTGTTTTGGCCGTTTTGCTGAGAGCCCGTCATCTGATCCTGACGGAGTCATATGCCGTTTCGTCGGCTGGAGATGCCGCGGTGCTGCTCTGAAACAATGGCCACTCAACTTCAATCCTTCTGCTTTGCACCTCGTGATCGCAGGGCACAGGTGGAGGAACGTGCAAAGTGGAAAAGACAGACGGAGAGGAACTGTCAGAGATATAGTCATACAACTGAAGACTGACGGAGTTGCAGGGCGAGAGTGCAACTGCGCATGGCACTCTGGTACAAAGGCCAGTGCCTCCACCGTCTACCTTGGCACCGCAGACTTTCTGATGAGCCTCCGCATGTCGGCGTTGACTCACGGCACTGTGAAGGTAATGACAGCCCAGCGAAAACGGCACTCACTCGCTCTCTCTCTCTGTCTCTCTCTCTTTCCATCTCCCTCTCTCGCCACGTTTGTGAACCCATGCCTTCCAGCCTCTCTTCTGACAGGTCCTGCAAGGCAAAGAGACAAAGAGTGGCAGCCCAGGCATTCAAGCGCTGCGTATCGAGCTCAGAGAGCAACGCGAGCATCTCCCGTTGGCTCCAATTCACCGAAGAGCTACAAGTACAAGCTTGCACGGCTGGGCTCCGTCACGCCGGTGGTCTCATTAGCTGTGGTCGAAAGCTCAGGACTTGATCTCGGGCCCCGATTCCAGCTGGCCTGCTGCAGTAGAAGACCTGCTTGCACTGACACCTCAGACGGCATGCAGCGTGTTCCTCGAATTTCTGTAGTCTGGAGAGTTGTCATGTTCATAGCCAGTACCACTAGCACCGTCTCAGCCACTGCCACTGCCTGCTCCTGCCAGTATATACAACTACCACTGCCACGCTACCACCACTACCACCACCACTACCACCACCACCACCACCGCCGTCACAACAGCAACAACAACTGCCACCACCACCACCACCACCACCACCACCACCACCACCACCACCACCACCACCACCACCACCACCACCACCACCACCACCACCACCACCATCGCCAACAACACCATCAGCACCACCACCACCACCACCACCATCACCACCATCACCAGCATCACCAGCATGACCACCATCACCACCACCAGATCCACCTCCAACGAGTATCGCAACTACCACAACGACTCTGCCACTGCGACTGCGACTACGACTGCGACTACGGCTACTTTACGAGAACTCCGTCAGCCACCACTTCAAGGCCCGGACTGGTTCATCTGAAGCAGCCATCTCTTGCAGACGTCACAGCTCAGAGCCTGCCATCACCACTTCAATGTCCCACTGGCCTTGGGCAAGTGGCCTTGAGACCCCAAGCACCGTTCCCGGCCTGCGGAGGGAATTTGGACGTCGTCAAGAAACTAGCATAATGGCTCTGCACGTCCTCCTGGCATGCAGACATGGCGGGTCCGAGGTGCTAGCATGAAGCGACGGCAAAAAAGCTGTATGAAGACGGGTGCATTTCGAGAGTGCAGAGGAGAAACATGCAAACGGGGAGTCATGAGTTGACCATGTGCGCACACATCAACTTTCAGCAACCGCTGGTTTAGAAAGGGCAGTGCGACAGCCTGGCTAGTATCTGCTACTACGATTTAGTGTGCTGCTTCGCTTGACACATGAATGATCTGCGACACACGCACAAACACATGCATGTGCAGGCATGTGTAAATTCAAACCCAAGCACTGTGTCAGAAGGCGTGAGCATGCCAGGTACTGCGCTTGCTGATCGGAGCTCTGAACGAATTGACAAACATCACGAAGCGTTTGGTGTTCGAGATGGGAGGGATGAGGCCCTGGGGCCGTCAAGGCTTCAAGTCAAAAGAGCAGCTCGCTTGGATGCGAAGCTGCTTTAAGCATGTCGATCTCGACAAAGAACAAGATGTCTAGGTCTCACCGACAGACAGATACAACGCGGACTCTGGTAGTAACGGTAATTGATAAATGTCCGCAGCCATCTCCATAACGACAACACCGGCTGCCGGAAGACGTGACCAGATAAGTGAAATCACTGCAGGAATGACAACAGTACCGGCCATACTTACTATGAGCTTCTCCAGCAAGAACATTGATGCTTGCAGCACCAAGCTCGTCGGCAGTGCATCCTGGTCACCACGCTCGAGCAGCCTTTGCAACGCGCTATCTCTCGTCGACCGTTTGGGGCTCGATGGTGCAGGTAAAAACCTTCAGAACCGAATACTAGTCCGAGTGTTAGTCCTGGTACTTGCCAAAGCAGCAGCAGGAGGTGGAGTAATTGTAGTCGGTGCTGTCGCATCTATAATGAAAGTTGCCCGAGTATGGCTAGCAAGAATCTTCGTGTGTGTCGGCATGCAGTAGGAAAGATGTGAGGGAAAACAATGGAATTCGGAGGTGATGATGACCAGCACCATCATCAGTGTCATGATGCCCAGAATGCTGATGGCACCTTTGAAGATAAAGGCGACGGCAAAAACGATGGCAATGATTATCATTGCGGCCATCTTGTTGGTATTGATGAGTTGTTCATATTGCTTCGGTTGTTGCCGACCCAATGTTGCTGACATTTAACCGGAATGTCAGCGGCACTGGAAGGATGAAGTGTTCGCCGTCGTGGATGTTTCACTTCTCTCGTCCCGCTCTCTGCAGCCGGGGAGCTTCTCATAATTCTTCATCTCGTCCGGGAAGCCTACGGAATCGCTGCCATCCACCAGCTGGAGGATCATGCAGGTCATGTTGTCACGGCTGTTCCTTCAAGGCATGGCAAACCCAATACCCTTATATAACCCACCCACCTTGAAGCACTCTGCTGGTGGCCCACGACCCCCAAATCACTGAAATGGCCCGGCTTTGGGATCCGTGACCAATTCGTGTGCATCCTGTGGCGAGTTGTATGTATGTATACATATATATATATATATATAGATATATATACATACACACACATAAACTATTATATGTGTGTATATATATATATAGGTATATACACATGTGAGCATATCTGTATATGCCTGTGCGCGTGTATTATCTTTATATTTATATATATATATATATATATATATATATATATATATATATATATGTATGTATGTATGTTTAAATATATGATACACTTAGATATGTGCGTATGCACACGCAAGCGCATGCCTTATGATTAAGTTTTGCTCATGATTAAAGTATTCTGACTTATGTTTGTGCTGATGTCTGCGCAGCTTATGTTTCTGTTCAAAGCACGGCTGTGCATCTATGCAGGTCGCAGTACGATACGCATGCTTGCCAGCCACAGACAACTGGGAGTTTCTGAAAATAGGGGGCCCTTATATAGTACCCTAAACAGTAGGATCCTCAAGGTAAGGACCCCAGAATAAGGTACCCCTACTTTCCGGAAACTCCCTGACACAAAGACTGAGACAGGTTCACCTTCCGCCACTGACTGTCGGTTCTGGGCTTCAGCTCGGTCCTCAGACCCAAACTGGGAACTCCTATATAATATAGGGCCTAAAAATAGTAGGGTTCCTGGGTTCCTGTAAAGGGGTCTATAAGGGTTACTATAAGGGACACTATAAGGCTACTATAATATCGGGGCCTAAATAATTGCCAATACTATTTTGGGGTTCCTTGTCATATGTGTAGTATACTGGGCCCAAAACCCTGTTCTCAATATTAAACCCCAAACCCTGGACCTTTACACCCTAAGCCTAAACCCTGAACCTCTAAACCCAACGGCTCAGGCCTTCTTGCGGCCCAAGGCACTTTTTCAGGCAGAGGCGGAGTAGCTCGGCAGCCACATCCCCGAGGTCAGTGGGAGGATCCATAGAGAGCTGGGTCGGTTTCGGCGGTTTGGGGCTTAGGGTTTAGGGGTTTTAGGGTAGGGGTTTGGGGGTCTAGGGGTTTAGGGGTTTAGGGCTTTGGTTAGGGTTTGGGCTTGTGGAGGGTTAGGGTGAAGGGGCGTTAGCTTGAGGGCTGAATTTCGCGATTATGAGGAATGAATGCTTGGGGTAGGCAACAAGTAAACTTGGGATTGCTGTCGTTGAAGACGGGCCATGATTTTGGAGTACGGCATGAGATCACACAGTTGGGCGTTGAGCACGAGCGTTCGTTTGGCTCCGACGTCTTGGGTGCTGGGGGATGCTGGTGGATGCTGGTGGTGCTGGCCGAACCCAATATAGGAATCAGGACGGATGTAGATCAAGTTTACTTTTTGAATGTCGGTATGCTGCATTTTTGCTGGGATGAATTTGGGCTGTGGCTTTCGCTTCTTTAAGGTGTTGGAACCGATGGTCTGTTCCTGGAGCGTCCCAACGTTAGATTTGGTTCCTGAGAGGGAAGCGATAGTCCTTAAACTGAAGCTTTCCTCCCAGGTCGTGGACTACCAGATATCTCTTCATTACCCACGACGGAGCCCTTTAAAGGAACCCTTTCTGCGGGACCTTATTATAACTCCTATAGAACCCTTTATGAGGCGTCTCTTCGTGCAGACAGCAAGATCTCAGGTGCCTGCCTCCTCGCGCACGTACTCTGCCTTAAGAGAGGCGTTTAAAGCTGAGGGTTAAAACCAGGTCATGTCCACCAAAGGAACCGCGTTCTGTGAACAGCCTCTGCACCTATGTGCTACAGATACTGTCTCCGTATACAATCTGTATAACATGTACTAAATACTACTAAATACTAATTGCTAACTATATGGGTGGTTGTCAATATTCGCGTCCCTTTTTGGGTCCTTATTATAATACGGCACCTAATATTTAGGGTACCCAAAAAGGGACCATAATTTTGACAACCACCCATATAGAAGATCTCAACTTCAACCGTCGCCTCAAACTTTCCAGCAGACCTTGCCAGGACCTTCGCGGCCCTGCGATCCCGACCGAAACAAAAATTTAGGCCCTTCTTGTAGATCAGTGGACTTGACGTAGGGGCCTTAATGAATGAGAATAGGGTTTGGTGGTACATTATAGTATCTTAGTATAATTATAAGAAGGAACCCTGAGGATTAAAACTGATAGGTATTTAGGCATCTGAATTAGAGTTCAGGGTTTAGGAAAAGCGCAGCTCTGCAACCTAGTTGCCTGAAGAACTCAAACTGCGGTTGATGAATCCTGCATTACCTTAAGGACCCTGATGGGGATTATGGTATACCTGTATCCCTTGTTATGGGTAATGCAGGACTTATATCATCAACCGTATGACTGTTGCCGCCACTAGGCCTCCGCATAATTGAATTGAGGTTGTTGCGTTCTTGCCAATGCTACTGTCGGCAGTGCTGCTGCTTCCACTGTCACTATCACTGCTACTATGCGACCACAACGGCGACGATGAAGACAATACTATCACTGAAAACCGCTATCAGAGCCACCACCAGTGCTATTATGCTTTCAGTTCGTATGATCCTTACTGCTGCAGCTACTGCTTCTGCTACGTCTATTGCTGTTGCTACGATGACGACCACTTACCGCTCTGCTTGTGCTGGTCTGGAACAATCGGTACCAGAACGATTGAATCGAGAATGGCTGAATCGGAAACCAGCCATGATTCGGGAACTATAGCTGTATAACTATAGTATAATGGGCCCCAAAACCCTATTCCAATAACAACGGCTGATTCGGAAACCAGACCGGCAGATTAGGAGACACGCCCTGATCGGAAACCAGAATGTTCTGGTCCCCCTCACCCCCCACCCCCGCGCCCCACAGTGCCCCACCCAATCCCCACCCCGACATATCTTACCCCAACACCACCCTCTGTGACACCCCAAGAACCTAGAAGCCTCTCTAGCAAACCCAATGCTACCAACGCTTACTAGTAGGGTTTAGAGCATAGGGTCTGCCTTTGACCCATGACAAGCTCTGCCGAGAAGCAACGTCTTCCGCGGTCATGACCTCCCGGGCTGGTTCTTTGCCATGGAGGGTATGAAGTTTAGAGTTTGGTTGAAACAAAAAGGTTTAGGGTTTAGGGGTCTGGTTCTTTGCTATCGCGGACGTGGGGTTCAGGGCTTACAACTGAAGGCCCCTGGCAAGCTGCCCAAACCACCAAAAGAGTGGCCTGTTGAACCTGACAAGAAACACCCCGACGGGAAGCCTTTCAGGAACCCTTCTCGTAGCCCCTGCAGCAACCCCTCATAGGAACCCTCACTGGAATCCCACACGGGAGTTTCCGAAAATAGGGGGACCCTAATATAGTACCCTAAATAATAGGATCCTTATTATAAGGACCCCAAAATCAAGTGCCCCTGTTTTTTGGAAACTCTAAACCCTTATGGAGCCCTTTAAAGGAACCCTTACAGTACCCTTATAGTAACCCTTTCAAGGAACCCTAAACCACACGGAACCCCTTTCACAGAAAGCTGAAGGCGCCAGGCCCCTGAGGCCGGGGCATCCCATATGCCATCACAGCCGAGCACGCAGATGCTTCCCGGCCTTCCATCTGAGGTTTTTAGGGTTTAGGGTTTAGGGCTTAGGGTGTAGGGTTCAGGGTTTAGGGGGTATTCGGATTTTGGGGTTTGGGAATTTCAGGGTTGGGGGTCCATGGCTGTTGGGTTCAGGGTCTTAGGGTATACGGTACAGGGATTCGGGGAACAAGCACGGATGCTGGTCGGGTCGAGCAACTTACTGTGGCGAACGGCTGTTAAAACTTGATATTTAGTCAGTCGGAGTCTGTACCTTTTCTTATATCACCACCCCACGCCCTCAAAGGCGGCCAAGCCACCCAAATCATTCCTCCCAGAATCAAAGCCCATATAATATCATTTATATCATACCTTATCACATATCATATCATGTTGTTTAATACCATACGGTATCATAATATCTAATATTATGCTGAGCCCGAACTCACTCACACACTTAATAATAAGGGTACCTTTTTCCTACTATGCCGTTTTAATAATAATAGTAATAATAAGAATACTGATCATAATAATAAGGGTGCCTGTCCTACTGTTTAGTTTTAACAAGAATAATAATCATAATTATCAGAATAATTACAAGGGTACCTTTTGTTCCTACCATGCTGTTTCAATAAAAGGGCCCAAAAAACAAAAAGAGCAAAAAGGGTACTGCTCAGGGACCTAGGGAGGCTTTGGCATCGGCTTGGGGAACGTGGGAGAGTCGGAGTCCTGCAAGCACGGATACTCTGAAAGGATGGGAGGATTCCATAGCTGCAAGCGTTCTGCAGGGATGGCCATAAGTTAAGAGTTGCGGTCCCCTCCCAACCTTGACTTATACACACATCCTATATACGCTAAGGCCCTAAACACTATTGCCCGACTGCTGAAACTCTGCAGTCAAGCTCAGACTGGAAGTCTAAAACTCTCAGGCAGGATGAGGACACACCAAGGTCCGAGCTGGAGGGATGAGATTTCGTATATGTCCGGAACGCAGGACACCTCGGATGTGGAACACATTGCACGAGCCGTCGCTCTGTGCAGGCTTCGGTCACTTGAGAAATCGTGTACCAAAACGCATGCTGAACGTCATCAGAAGCACGCGCAGAAACACAATGAGAATGAAAGGTGACCGCACTCATCACAGCATTCATTATAACGTGGCAGCGGATTCGCAAACGACCATCAAAACGGAAAAAGAAGTCACGCTAACAGCAGCGGAGGAGGACCAGCAGTTGCTGTTGTTGTCCTAGTAGTAGTAGTAGTAGTAGTAGTAGTAGTAGTAGTAGTAGTAGCAGTAGTAGTAGTAGTAGTAGAAGCAGCAGTAGCAGTAGTAGTGGCAATAGTAGTAGCGCCAGTAGTACCAGCAGTACCAGTAGTACCAGCAGTACCAGCAGTACTAGTAGTACCAGTAGCATTAGTAGCACGAGTAGCAATGGTACTCGAACCAGTACTCGTAATGGTAAAGTAATGGTAAAAGCAACGGCAATAGTCAGAGTCGTAGATATCTCCATAATACTGCTATAATCATAGTCATAGCATGCAATATACTAACAATAGTAATGGTGATGGACTGGTAATCAGTGAATAGCAACTGTAATTGCAAAAGACATAGTGATACATAGCTGTAGTGGGCAGGGGAGCAGCACAAGCAGGAAGGCGCGTGCCCTGTCCAGTTGCCCATTCCAACCCCCCCCCCATCTACTGAGCTCGGATCCTTCTGCTCACTGGCAAGCCTTTGGCCTGGAAGCGACACCGGGAAACTCGTGTCTGATTGCTCGCAGAGCGAAAGCTTGTCAAGAAACAAGGCTTGCCATCTTAGATGAGTCAGCATGTGCGTTCTTGCAGGCAACACAGAATCAGAGAAGGACAGAACGTGAAGTCCACCGAAGCCTTGTCGAGAGAGAGAGAGAGAGAGAGAGCGAGAGAGAGAGAGAGAGAGAGGCAGAGAGAGACAGAGAGACAGAGACGGAAAGCCAGCTGTGTCCGCTTGTTTGCCTACCTACGTGTTAACATATACACACGTATACATGTATAGCACCGTGTAAGATACATGGACACTGAAGAGAAGCAGATGCACCTAATGCACATCATCCCATTGCTCTCTCGTAACGGTTTCACAGAAAGTGGTTCCCTGATGACAGCGAATGAGACTCGTATGGTCTCGCAACCATGTTTGGCATCGATTGAGAAATAGTTTTGGCGCAGTAAACCGAGAGCTTGATTGGGCAGGATTGCTTGCACCTACTGTAGTCCAAGAAACATGACCTGGCAGCACCAGCCAACATTCCCGTATATGATGTTATGGTAGTCTTCCCAGCAAAGACCCTCAACCGGTGGGCTTTGGCTGGAGTCAAGCTCAAGACTTACGGGTGGATTCAATCTCAAGGCCTGGGCGTCTGCACACATTTGCGCATGCCTGCCCTGATTGAACAACTATTCGGAGTCTGGGCGGTTAGTGCTCAAAGGTGAAAGGGTTTCGGGTTTAAACAAAGGTTTAAGGATAAAAGTTTAGATCTAGAGATCTACGGCTGTCTGACTCGGCATTAACTAGAGGCTCCATAGTAGTTCCCTTTGGGGCTCATATGTAGAATCCCATAAGGTAATCCCCATGTAAGTCCACGCCACTTTCACGTTCTCAGGTCCGGGCCATCCCCCTTGTATTCGAAGTCTCCCAGCCCACGACTCACCTAAAAGGCTGAGGATGTTCGGGGGTTTGGGGTTTTAGCAGGGTTCCGGGGGCCTAGCGCTGAGTGGGGGTCGGTAGCCACATCTGGAGTGCTGTTGGCTCCTCTTTCAGGCCTTTGGCTTTGCAGGTTTTCGACTGCTGGGAGATTTGATGAAGATTGCAATACGCATGCGGTGGCAAAACTACAAGACCTGGGGGCTTTTATGAAGATTACAGTAGTCGGACCTTGAAAAAAAACGAAGCCCTAGAGTTACACTGCCAAAGTCGCACATCTTTCAGGCTCAGCTATGGGGTTCTTTGTGCTGTGGAGCTCAGAGCTGCGTTCATACTCATAGATCCCTTGTAGAAGCCGCACAGAACCCGATAGAATCGATATAAATCCTATAGACCCGTATAACACCATGAACCCTAATCCCAAAACCCGAATATCTGTCAACCCCTAAACCCTTAAACCGTTCTAAAATCTACAGAAGCTTTGTACTTGCAAAATGCTCTAGAAGCCGTTTCAGTTACATCACCCCCTGAAGCTGAGCTCGAGACGGCCAAACTGCCATCCAACCGCGGCGGATCCTCGAAATTGCGTTCGGAGCGAGACACTCTAGGGTGTTAGAGAGTTTTCTCCCAAAAACTTCTCTGGGGTCGCTTTCTTTTTCCACCGGTCGGGTCGCGATACGAGGTGAGGGGTGCCACGGCACATAGAGGCCTCCCAGTGTTCCACAGGGTGGGTCGCCATATGGGGTGCGGCACCCGGGCGGTCTCGCTACGGGGTGCAGCGCGGGGCCGGGCGATCTAAGGGTGACCTGGTTTAGAGGGGCTCTGAAAAGGCCTGTAGCCGTGACAAAGTGTTTGCTTTAGAGCTTAGGGGTTTGGTGTTCAGGTTTTGGAGTTTGAAAGTGTGTGTTAGGGATCTATGGTGTTAGGGTGCAAGCTGCTGGGTTGTCAGCATGTTCTGGTGTTAGAGTGCTAGGGCCTAGATTGAGGCTTTAAGGGTTTTAGGGACTAGGGCGGTAGGGTTTAAGGGCTTGTAGTGTTTAGGGCCAGGAATCACGGCACAGTGTCTTGTATTGTACGACATGCCAGCGAGCGCAGGTCTACAAAGTGGCGAGCATTATGTGTGTTGTATCGGGACCGGCATTATGCTGCACGAGATTGCCCCAAGGATACTCTACCTGCGACACGGTGGAGTTCAGAAACCCTAAGCAATCAACCGCGGCCTCCATGGTGACAGTACCACCAGCGGCCTCGATACGGAACTTCTCCGTTGGATGGTCGGGCCTCAGTTGCGGCGTCATGAAAGCCTCAATCACAAGAGTAGTTAAACCGCAGAGTTTTGGTGTGTTAAGATAGGGAATCTGTCTCCAGGCTGGCAGGGCTGTGCTCCTGTCTGGACTCAGGACATTCACGCAACAAGACTCCGGGAGGAGAAGGGTAGCAGCCCCATCAAAGGTCGACAAATCCTTTCGAGCGCCAGGCTTGTGGTCCACTGTCTCCAAGATCACCGGAAACCTCATGACCACCGCACTCTGCACACCAGCTGATACAGGGGGCGTGATTTGCAAATAATTAGAACCGCGCTTTGGGGGGGGGGTAAATTTTGCTTTAACTATAATAAGAAACCCCCAAATGTATTCGTAATCATTTAGGCCCCTATAATATCCTGCCTTTGGCACTCCGGCCAGGAGGTCTACAAATACATGGAGCGTTTAGATGTCTTGAGCTAATCTATGGGGCCACCCTTACCCTTCTTCCCAAAGTTTAGAATCTGGGGCTTGTTTAGGACTTTCTCCACAAAGACAGACGCATGGCCGCTAGCCGGATCTCCTTAAACTTCAAGCGCCAACCCAGAAAGTAAACCTTCCTTCACAGCATCAGGAAGGCTGAAAGGAGCAGTGGACGCATTGCTACACAATGCGAAACCAACTTAGGGGACATATTGTTGACCTTGGGATGCAGGCAGTCTTCCTGATCCTTGCTTACAATATGAACCAGACCCAACTAAAGCCCCCCTTCTGCAGAACCCCCGGCCCCCCACCATTTGTGGCAACATGTTCCGTCATGTGTCAAACAGTAAGCCGGACCGGATAAGTTGTGGGCTAGGTCTAGGGGTTCGCCTAGATCCTTCTTCCAGAAGGAACCATCTCAAGGGCCTAAGCCAGAAACAAGACCCCTCAATTCAGAGGTTGTGACCATTTTCGCCCGCTGCACGAAAATGCACTCGCTCTACACCGTGAGTCCTCACATATCAAGATCCCTTCAAGACATCATCAAGCCCCACCGCTTGATCGTTGAACACAATGTACAAAGTAGTCAAGGTTGAAACCGTGAGCGGTCTGTAACGAATCGTCACGGCAGACATAACCTGGAGGTAATGAGCATCAGGAACGAGTCAGTGAAAATAACCGTGCAGGCGAGTCCATGCTACTATCCTAAGAGCAGTGAGGCGGGCGCTAAAAGCTGCAACTCAAAACCACATCAAAGCTACTGACCCGTAATATAGGGGCCTTCATAATTAGAATAGGGTTTTGGGGCCCATTATACTATGACTATAAAAAGGGAACCCCCGAAATAGTATTGTCAGTATTTAGGCCCCTATATTAAAGATGCCACGCAAAGAGGGCGCTCACTTCCTTAGGGGCAGCTGCCGCTCCGGCGGCTTCCGCATGGCCGCGTACTCTTCGGGACCCCAACCCATGTAGCCACGTGCATCAAGCTTCCGTGGGACGAAGGGCGCCTCAGGAATCCGGGCTGAGATCTTGCTGATTGTCAGGCAGAGAGACACTTGGTGACTAAATCGAGTCCAACTAAGAACTGCCACTCCCAACTACCACTGCCACTAGTATGTCACAACAGTCGTCACAACTACCGGCCTCTTCTCTTGTTGGAGCAGTTTCATCGCAGCTGGAGAGGTAGAAGCGCGCGTGGGCGTGGCTCGTGAACTGTGAGTCGTTGCACGACAAATTTGGGCCTGGGAAATGCAAGGGCGAACAGAAAGCGAAAAGATAAGTGACCCTGTATGTGCAACCTACCCTCACTATTGCCATTATTGCTGCTGCTACTACTACTACTACTACTACTACTACTACTACTGCTACTACTACTACTACTACTACTACTACTACTACTACTACCACGACTACTGCTACTGCTACTGCTACTGCTACTGCTACTGCTACTGCTACTGCTACTGCTACTGCTACGACTACGACTACGACTACTACTACTACTACTACCACCACTACCACTACCACTACCACGCTCACTGCCACTGCCACTCTGCCACTACCACTCCCATTTCGACTACGACGACGACTACTAGTGCTACTGCCACCACTACCACCTGCATACTACATAAACACTAACTAGCATCCACGATCTATTACCCACGACTTGCAACCTGCTACCTACTATCTACCACCCACTACCTGTTTCCTACCACCTGCTACTTACTTTTATCACTGATCACCAAAGCTAGTAATACTCATGCTAATGCAGCAATGCCACTACGAATACGACGACGAGTCGACTGCACTGCTGCTACTGCCACATCCAAGGGTGGTACCGGTGATGATGAAGCTAAAGATGGCAATAACAACGATGATAATGATGAAGGTGGCGACGGTCCTGGGTATGACGCTGGTGATGGCGATTCCGTGATGTTGGTGATGATGATCATTGTGGCCCCGTGAGTCCTATGCTGCTGTGTAATTACTGTTGTTCTTCTGCTGGCGAATTAGAGTCATAGCGAATACATGTTGTGCTCTTCGAAAGTAGTAGTCTGATGTCGGCGTCTGGCGTTGCTATTCTTGTCGGTACCGTCATGCCCCGGAACACTCAACACAGATACGTGTTGCAGTAGTCATATTCCGAACCATGATGGTGATGAAGAGACTTGAAGCCTAGATGAACAGCTGGTGGACATGACGATAGCTACTGATGACCTCCGTGACCAGCAGGACGACCAGGATGAGGGCGATGGTGATTAAACCCCAAACCCTAAACCCTAAACCCCTAAACCCTAAACCCCAAACCCTGGACCCTGAACCCTAGCTGACTGCTGCCGAGCTGCCAACGGAATGTACGCGCATGCCCGTCTTGTATTTCCTGCTCGGTGAAGAATGA
>CAJNDT010006124.1:217419-222419 GCA_905221615.1 Symbiodinium sp. CCMP2592
CTGATGCCGAAGGATGAAAGTGAAGCGACCCACTCCAGAACAGGGGCCCTGGAAATGTAGAAAAGAATCTCGAGGCTCCAGAATAATTAGGGTCTACAAGGGAATATGAATACTAATTCTCCCCACCCCTGTCTTAATGGTGCTGCAGAGCAAGCCACATCGGTAATGGTGTCAAGCTCTTGCCGCTTCTTGTCGCGGTCCTGCTGCCCACAGCCGCATTGCTTGATCATTACCGTACCCTGAACTGCAACATGCTGAAGCTGGCATGCAATGTGAAAGCGGTACATCCACAAAAGCCTGCATGCTCTTCGCTGCGTCTGACATGTGCTGAACGGGAGTTCCTTGACCTTGTAGATCGGACCATGTGAGTAGTCCGGAAACGGATCGCCTCAGCACAAGCTTTGGCACACACAGGGAGCTGCAAGAGGGTTGCAATGCGCAGCACGGTGCCGCAGTGCGAAAGACCCTTCGGCAGCGTTTCGCGTCTTTCTTGCAGGGTTTTGGACGGACGCTGCGCGTTCTACTTCAACTAGGTACGTCAGAAAAGGCCCTAGTTCTGAACAACCTGAACCTGGACGTGGACTTTCAGCCTTTACATAAGCGTCTTGTGCGACTGCTGCAGGGTACCAAATGTCCAAATCTTCTCGGTGCTTACAAGCTCCAAGTAGAGCTTTGACTTCAGAAGGGCCAGGACACGAGACCAACCTGATGCATGACTAAACCAATTGAAGCAGAATCAGCCAGCACCACAAAATACAAACTCGGAGAATGCCCAGAAAGTATCTGAACCGCACCGCATGTAGTCGCGCGGCTTCCGTTGCTTGTCTTGAACCTCGGGTGGGTCGTGAGACATCTGGGCACCGCCGCATGATTCATCACAGCGTCTAGCTACGGACTGGCTGATGTCACTACACCGCCCTCGGCCAAGCTTTACTTTCCGTGCGAGAGGAATAACACCAAACCGGTCACTAGTTCATCCCCTTTCGCGTCACCAACTACTACTTCATGATGGCTATAGCAGATAGTGATGACAACAATGACAATCATAATGATCTTTGTCACAGTCGTCATCATCATCATCATCAGCAGCATCGTCATCATCACCATCACCGTCATTACCGTCGCTACTATCAACAACCTCACCGCCGTCGCAAACCGTCAACATCACAGTGGCAGCCTTTGCTACAGCAGCAAAAACGAAAATGCCCAGCACGATCACCAACAACGAGCACGATGACGAGAAAGCATGCAAGTTGAACTATATTATACTATACCATAAAATATATCACTTCGCTGCAACATCATGTACTACAGTAGGTTTCTCCGCGTTGCTTGTCTTTAGCTCTGCTGCACTGCGGTCCAGGGGCCACTGAGGAGGCAGCTGCCGATTGACGACCCTCGGGTCCTCGCGCCAGTTTTTGTCGCAAGGCACCTCCCGGCTGGCACAAGGTACGAGGAATAGAGACTCCGGGTTCCTTTAAGGGAACTATAAGGGATCTGTAGGGTTTAGTTTAGTGTTTAGGATAGGGGCCTAAATAATTCCCAACACTATTTTGGGAGGGTCCTTACTAGAACTATAGTAGAAAGGCCCCTATATTAGAGAGACTCAAGGTTCCATGAAATAATGCGTGACTTCATGTCGTGGTCGTAAGCAGGATCCGAACTCCGATTTCACGGCAGGCCTCCCAGTCCACATCCTCGTGTGTCGAAGATGCCATGAGGGCTACGCTGCCAAATTTCTACGTATATTGGTACTGAAAGCAACACTACTGTTATCACTGTGTGTCTTGCTTGTCATGTTGACTACTGCTGCGCACCGTCGAATCCAGAAATCAGTCTCACCCGGCGCCATACGAGCAGTGCTGTCGTCAAGAGTCGTCAAGCCTCAGTTCGTCCTCTGCGACTTCTTTGAGCCTTTCATGTGGTGTATCACCAAGGGTTGGATGCTTCTGAGCGGTGTTTCTTTACTTCATCAGCGTTTACTTGGTGGTTCTAAGTGGCTCTAGCGAGATATCACATTCCATCATGAGACCAATACTTAGTGCACAACATTATCATAGCCTGGCTGATCTCATGATGCGTCACCATGATGCTGCTAGGTTGAGCACACTTTTCTGAAGCTGTCATTTACACTGAGGAAAGTGATGTGCTACGATCTAAGTCCCAAGTCTGCTCAATGCAAAAAGACTCAGGTTCAGGGGTTAAGGAGTTCAGTCTAGGCGATGATCGAGACGGCGCTTCAGCAACTCGCTGAGGTTGAGGTGCCGAGCGAGCACATGCCCACTCGTAGCTCGTTGATCAACTCCTCTGGTAACGAAGCTAAACCCCTATGAAGCCCCGGTCGATACGGTACTATTTTATACTACAGTACTATACTATTACATAGTACACTATAACACAAAATGACATACGATACTATACCACAGTATAATATGCTATAGTTATTCAGAAGTTCCTCTGCCCCGGATCTAAGCAGGCTGCCTGCACTCACCAGGAGTAGCTCCTGAAGCCGGTGCCTGCTTGGAGAGCGGATTCCGTCACCGCGAGGGACGGGGACGAGGCCGGTGGAGCTATTAATATGAATTCTACTATAGTATACTATACCGCATGTATTATGTCATATTATATTCTAGTATAGTATATTATACCTAATTTTACGTTGCAGTATTTTGTACTGTACTGTGTTATATTATATTATGTTCTATCATATTACGCCATTTTATAGTAGCCACCGTAATCGTGATACCACGTCGTCAACAGAAGCACAGAGCAATGAATGAACAGTAATTAGACAGGCGGGATCATAAATCTTTCCACTGCGCAGAAGTCGGGAGTCGAAGTCTGAATGAACTCAGTAAGTGAAGGAGGATTCCTTCTGGGAGCGATGTGAGCTTCTGGTGCGTTCCGATGCTCAAGCGATACCTCCCACTGGAAAATATGGGACTCAACAGGGGGCCATCTGCAGAGACCTCGCTCATGACGGAAGCGGAGCCCCGATTCTCTGCAGGTTCGGCAGGACTGGTCCCCAAATCCAAGTTCTTGTGGGAGCGTCATCTTTTTACATTGGCCGTCCGGTGTAGTCCTTGACCCTGCTGCTTCGGAAGCCGCAGCACGCCCAAATAAACTCCTAAAATCCCCCCCCCCCCCCTTCCGGAAACATCTGAACCCGAAACTCCGAACCCGGATTCCTAGCCCAAAGCAGCAAAACTGGGAACTCTGCAAAACCCTGGGCCTCGGCATCCGAGGCTTTAGAAGCATTGCCTCACTTCTTGGGCTATCTTGAATGCAGGGTTTGGCGGTTGGGGTTCTTCGCCGTGGGGTTTTGTGGGTGTGCTTTTTTTCCGCCGGACGTCGTGCCGGTGGTGTGGTACTTGGAGTCCCTGCAGGACCCCATTCTGTTCGAGTGCGGACTGTGCTAAGTGGCTCAACCAGAGCATCTCTGAAACACAGGAAGCCTCCAATCTCAATTTACGGGGCGACGAACCCAAAAAGCACCTTTCAGGATCCATGATTGGTTACGGAACCGCCAACCCCTCAGTGCATGTGTCCTTCTTTATGAAAAAACTGAGGGAAGACCTCTTGACGAAGGCATTTGGATTTCTTGGGCTTGCGGCTGGGATTTAGGCTTGCGTCTTGGGGTTGGAAGTTTACGGCTTAGGCCTCAAGCCAAGTTAAGGCGGTTAAGAGGATTGGGGTTTGGGGTTAAGGCTTAGTCTCGGGACTGAAGGATTGAAGGTGCAGAATCTGAAGGCTTAGCCCGAAAACCACTTATAAAAGCCCCCTTTGCAACCGTACAAAATCTCAGAAGCCCAACCCCACCCTAAAATCTAAAAAACCAAACCCGAAACCCCTTGAGAAACCCACAAGAAACCCCATGCCCTCATGCCCTAAAGCCCCTACAAATGACCTCAGGAAGCGGCAAACCTAGGTTCTCCAGTAGCCCCTAAGTACCCTTATAGTACCCTTATAATACCCATATAGTACCCTTACAGTACCACCCTTATAGTACCCTTATAGTACTCTTTTAGTACCCTTGTAATACCCTTATAGTACCCTTGTAGTACCCTCGTAGCACCCTTAAATACCCCACCGGGGAACCCAGGAACCCTCAACAAAGCCCCTGAGCTCTCGGCAGAAGCTTGCGGGTCCCAGAGCCTCCAGGTGACTTGGCCTCCAAGTGGGCTTCCCGAAGACTCCAAAAGCCCCTTAACTAAGGAATATACTTTAACTTAAATTATCGTAGCATCCCGCATATGATTTAAGGTATATTCCTTGATTAAGATGGATTGGAGTCTCTGTGAAAGGGGGGTTGGAGTGGGTTGAAGGTGTAGGGTTTGCAAGGTTGCGGGTTTAGGGTTTATAAGGCTTAAGGTCGAGGGCTTATAAATTTTAAGGTTTAGGGCTTGGAATGTTAGGGCGAAAGGGTTTGCACGGGTCTGTGTATGAGTCTGAGTACGCTTAATAAGGGTTTCTAGCCAGGTGTTGAGGCTTGAGTTGTTGGGATTGGGTCTTCAATGGACAGAGCTTGGGTTTTCAGGGATTACGGCTACAGGGCACGAGGTTGGGACAGTATGTATTTGGAGATGGGTGGGCGAGCGGTGGAGTGTGGTTGTGGAATGTTCCTAAGTTTCTCGATGTTAAGTTTTTTAAACACAACTTCCAACAAAGCTATGTAGGCTGGGTGTCTGAAAGTTTTTTTGGTGGAGTTCAAGCAGGAATTTGTAGGCTACTTGTGGGCCTTTGGGGAGGTACACCGTGGGCTCTGTGGCGCCCAGAGTTGCATTGAAGCATTTGAAACACACATCTTGTCTCAATCGTGCATAGTCGCCCAAAAACAAGCAAACTGTGGGAACAAAACTTAACATGTCCCCTCCCCTCGTAGTATGGAGGGATACACGAAATCACAAGGCCCTATCGCTACAATGGAGTTCCCCAACATCCTCAGACAGACTGCACAGCCCGACGCCCCACACCCGTCCTCCGGATCTGCACTTTGGCAC